>JAUZST010005158.1:0-15789 GCA_034779995.1 Parotocinclus haroldoi
TGGTGTCTCTTGTAGTCTCTTCTCCCCCTCTCATTATTCTGTCTTTCTTGCGCTCTCTCGCTCTCTCTCTCTCTCTCTCTCTCTCTCTCTCTAATAAAATGTATATTAAATTAAGAAACTGGTATTACTGTTTTAAAGCAATGTCAATGGCTGCCTTGTTTTAACACTTGTTGTGTTTTTTAAAATAATTTTTCAGAGAGAAAAAACAGAAGATTCAAGATATCAAGAACAACATCAAAGAGGCCATAGAGGTTTGTACTAGCTATGTGACTTTCAGCTGGCAGGCTACCATTAGCTTGAATAAAACTTTGTTGTTAAAATGTTGTGGGTATTTCAATAACTGTAAACAGATAGTCTTCTCTTTCTCCTAATATACTAATATTTAATCAGAATTGCTTTCAGTTTGCAATCTTAAGTGTTTAGCCTCTAAGATTGGTCAGGCAATTTATGTGCCTACTCTTCTCACGCAATATGCACATTCACTGCTCACAAAAATGAGGTATTATTTCAAAATGAACAATCCCCTAATGAAATATCCCCTAAATTTTGTGAGCAGTGTGTCATGGCAGGTTTGTTTATTAGCAGAAGTGGGTGGTGCCTCCTAAGTTTCTCGACCTCAAAAGTCAGAACGCATGAAATCTCATGATCCTTCAGGTCTCTTGTTCATGAACATTTCCAGTGAGCTGCTGTAGCATTAGGCAAAGATGAGGCATTGTGTCAGCATTGTTCAACTGAAATTCTATACGTTTGTTGCAGTACATTGAACATTACTCATCCGAGAGAGAAAATATGAGAATGGAAGGAATCCGAAATTCTTTTTTTTTTTCTACATGTTGCACTTAAATGGCTCTTTATTATTTTGCAGTATTAACAATATTGTAAATGGGTGTTATTTAAAAATATACTGAAATAACACCTAGATGTATGTGTGGTGTTAGTTTTTAAGATGGATAAGTATGTGCACTTACAGTAGTATCGGAAAGGATTAGCAATTTTTTCAAAGGTGAAATTAGTCAGGTGTTTTCAGTCAAAGGACTGACAATCAGGGGATAGTATTTAAATCACAGGGATCTGTCAAAGTCTGAGCTTCACGATGCAGGAGGCCCGTTGGCGCAGACGGTTAGCACGGTTGTGTCACAGGCCAGTTTGATCCCGACTTTGCACTCTGCCTGTATGGAGCTCGAATGTCCTCCCTGTTTCCACGTGGATTCGTTAGCCGATCTAATTTGTTTGTCCCAGTATGAAATATCTAACTAGTAGCGTAGTAACCTTGCTCTGGTCAGTAATATCTGTTGATGCTGTTCTCAGGAAAAAAAGTTGCTGTCGTTTGTTAGACTGGACAACCAGGAGTGGTTGATCAACAAATATGACTCTGAGTTTGTTTGGTTACACTGTCACCTCACAGCTAGAAGGCCCTGGGTTTGATCTCAGGTCTGCATGTACTCCCCGTGTACATGTGGGTTTACTCTGGGTGCTACAGTTTCTTCCCACAGTGTAAAGACAAGCATTCTGAGATACTAGATTATCTGCGGCCATGTTTGATATTGAACTTGTTCTGATTAAATGGTTTTACTACGTTTGAATGCTAGGTTGACCAAGTTAGTCACAATAGAATTTTACAGGGTTAAAAAGAGAGACTTTTCATCAGAACTCTGTAGCTGGTACTCTACAGATATGGGTTGCAGAACATAATCTAATATATTAATATGCACAAGCAAATGATATTTAAGATAATTTTTGTACGTAAAGGAAGATATTGGAACAGAACCTTAAGTAAATATATGTACTTATTTACTTTTTTTCCAACTGCATTTATACATTATAAATACTATGTCAATCATAATGAAATTTTCACTGTAAGGTAAAATGGTGACTATTTCAAATGCGTATGACAATTTTCTATAGGCACTGTAACATCAAGCTAATGATTTAGGCCATATTTCTGTTTAAACACACTATTTAGGTTCTGCTTTTGGTGTATTCTTTGACTGTATATTCATAAGTGCATGCTGTCTAGTTTATCATCTGAATATTGTTGTATCTCTCTCCCGTGTGTGTCTGTATGCGTGTCTGTGTTCAGACGATAGTTGCAGCTATGAATACTCTGGCTCCACCCGTCCAGATTGCCTGTCCAGAAAACCAACGGCGAATTGAATACATCATAAATTTATCTAATCAGAAGGACTTTGAATTCACGTCTGTAAGTATTATTTCAAATGTGGGGCTTTTATAAATATCTGTACATTTGGTATTACATGGAACTCTGACATTTCATTTTTGGGAGGTTAGTTGTGTCCCGTTACTGATTACTTGCAGATTTGCTTAATTTTCTGTTGGCCATTCTTATTGGCAACAACTAGTTACTGTACACTATAGTGTACATTCATTATTAGTGTACCTAATAATAGAAGCTCAAAACAAATCACGCATGCCATGACATGATTTAAGCAAATCATGTCATCAAAACAGCTAATTTACTGTCATGGTGAGCACTATTGACAAAAGTTTCCTGTTTTCCAGCTTTTAGAATCTTTTTGGATAATATTAGACCTTTATACTCATCATCCACAGCTCTTAGCAAGCAAATATTGGCCTAAATCACACTGCCTGTGATTTGATTAAGTGCAACAAAATATTGGTTGATTTGGTGTGTGTTTACACCCCATATTACACTGCTCACAAAAATTAGGGGATATTTAATTTTGAATTATCCCCTAATTCTTGTTAGAAATGTATGCTCTTTATCTAACCAACAAACTCATGGCTTCCTATACCACAGTGCAATAGTTCAGTCTGCTGATATCACTTTGTAACTCCCTACATATGGGATTCTGAAAATTCAATTTGTTTGTAGGGTTTTCACTTTGCAATGTTAGTCAGGCCCTTTGAGAGTTTTGTAGGTGTAAATTGTTATGGGATTTACCATAAGGGTTTTAATGAATAGTCGCTCCCCCCCTGCTCATTAACGGTCTCAGAGGGGTTTTCTTAAAGTGCTCCAAGTTGCCAAAATCCTCAGGGTTAGCTATTAGTGGCATGGTCCCCAGGCAATAACTCACACATCTAGTATTTAGTGCATCCTATGTGACTGGCAGAATTTAAGCGAGCACCTTGTGTACTTGAATGCAAACTAGCAATGCAAAGTGGAAGATGGGAATAAAGCAAATACTGCTCTAATGCAATTAACATTTGTGCGGATGAACCAGTGCAACAGATTTAGGTGATATACAATCAAATAATTAGTTGTTTATGCTGCCTTTATGGTGATTAGACTTTAACTAGATTAGAATGTCCAGCTACTGTAGATAGACTGCATTTTAGAAGGTTTAAGCTTAGTTAGATATTTCACAAGACAAATAGATCTATTCGAAATGTATCATGTTTGACATATAAATTTGTGTGTGATTTCCTAATCATTGTTTAAACTATTTAAAACTAAAACTTGTGTTACAAGTTCTAATATGAATGGTCATCATTTGTGGTGAAATAATTTGAGAAAGCAATAAAACAGATTATTTTAGAGCAGATCTTTTGTAGTGTTGAGCACGTCTCAGTTAGTGATGGTGCAAGCCTCACATGGCTGGAGGTTATATCCGGTAGAGTGGACTTTTGTTCACTCTGCTCAATATAAAACGGGTGTTTTGGTGAAGTGAGAGGCTGGTCATCAGATGGCTACTTTTCGCAGTGTAGACGAACATGGAAAAGGACAAATTTGAAGGGCATTATACTGATTGGGGGAGTGGTTTTAGGTCTTTGATGTCCTGTTTGGCATGACCTTCCACCTGTGACAACTGTCAATCTGTGTATCCACCAGTATATCATCAGTATGCCAAAACCCACCCCATGGTGACTGCAGTATCATCTGACTATAGAACGATGGTCCTGTCACAGTGCCAGCAGAGTCTGGCACACTTTTCCTGTTAGATGAAAGTCTTGCCTTGACATGGGTGTGACCATTAGTTGTAGATTTAGGGACTTTTTTTATTTTACTACTGTAGAATGCTGCTTCGACAAATACTAACTGCAACCCATGACCCATGTTTACTCGCTGCTTAAACGGTTGCATCTTTTTCTACTTTCGACTGTCTCATGCTTGATGGAAACATGGGCACTCTGGGTGAGTGTGGTATTGAAGATGTTGACAGCCAGTGCTCTGTGTGATCAGTATAGAGGGCATGTGACAGCCTATAAAGGAGGAGTACTCATAGACACATGATCAGGGATCTGGGTTTAGTCTCAGTCCAGAAAATATAGCTGTTCTTTGATTGTAAATGTGGATGACCAAGAGCGTTTTTGTGCCCCATTGAAGTTTTGGTTGCCCATCTTTATAAGCATATCAATTCTTCCCACATTGTTGCTTTTGTAGTTATGTAGTGATGGGGACAAATTTACAGTTATGGTGCGTAGTCTCACTGCTTTGTTTTATTTCCCGAAGACATGTATGCCCTTCTCTTTCAGGAGTTTTATGAGAATGCAAAAAAGCTATGGCAGGACGAAGGAGTAAAGGCCTGTTATGAGCGCTCCAATGAGTATCAGCTGATCGACTGTGCACAGTAGTGAGTACACGATTTCAGTAGTGATTACACGATATCTTTCTACCAGTAAAATGGTTGTGTATCTGAGTAGAATCTATGACATTGCCCCTGTTGTGAATAGTTATTGAGGCTGATGCAACTTTAAATAAACAAACATGCAAACACCTTCATTAGTTAAAGCTACATTATATGCTACATAACATTCTTCTTTTCTTATTAGATGAAAAATGCTGTAACTGCTATAGCACTGAGAAATGGTACATAAATCAAAAATCGTATGCATTGGTCTGAGCTATTAACTGTATTAAGCAATAATGGTTAAACTATATAACAGTAATATAACAAATAGTATTAAACGGCACAAGAAAAATACACATTGTGCAGAACTGAATAAAGGTGGCTCCTACTACACTGCTCACAAATTAAATTTTGCAATGTCCTCTGTTTGTAAGCAGTATATTTTGACATTATTCTTTTTTTCTTAACTTTTCAACTTTTTCAGTCCTATTTTCTAAACAAGTATTTCTACAAATTCTATTGTCACAAAAATCTTTTTTTTACATTATTTTAATATTTTTGACGTAATACAAGTGACGAAAGCTAAAGCTTGTTTGGGTGGCACTGGTGCAAGTGGTTCATGTGGTCACCTCACAGCTCGAGATATTCCTCGTTCGAGCCAGACATTGGATTCTGCCTGTCTGAAATTTGTATGCCCTCACCACATCTGGATATACTCCAGAACTTTTCAAAAGACAGGCTTTAGGTAAATTGGTTGCTGTAAATTGGCCCTGCATGAACGTGAGTATCATGCATAAACCTCCATTACTCCACAAATAATATTTTCTTTCATTAAAATGAACTTAGGAATGAATGACTAAAGTACAGTAAACTCTGTAATGAAATGGAATACCAAGATATAGCTGTGTTTTGAGAGCTTGTTTTTTTTTCTCTCTTTTCCAGCTTTTTAGATAAAATAGACATTGTGCAACAGAGCGATTACACCCCATCTGACCAGGTAGGTGATTCTCAATTTGTGTAATATTAATTTTTGTTAACACATTTTTACAACTGTTTGTATTGTTGTTTCTCTTAGGACCTGCTCAGGTGCAGAGTTCTCACCTCTGGTATTTTTGAGACACGATTCCAAGTGGATAAAGTGAATTTTCAGTAAGTGGAAAAGTGTCATAATGTTCTGTGCATGGAAATGCTATTTGTGTTCGACCCTATCCTAATAGCTGTGGTTTCATCGATCACTGGGGAACCGATGGGGTAAATAGTATGTTATGTCCTAACAGTACCTTTATATCAATGATTTTCAGCCTTGTGCCATTGTAGTGCTTCTGTACTTTAGAGGTATTTTACTGTACATTGTGCAGCCCAGAAGAATGACACTTGTCCGGTAAAAATTTTAAGAACTGCATTTAGGGAATGTATGTAATGATTTGCTTTGTGCCCTCTTTTAGCATGTTTGATGTGGGCGGCCAGAGAGATGAGCGTCGGAAGTGGATCCAGTGTTTTAATGGTAATATCACATCATTTGATCACTATGCATTTTTATAAAGCTATTGTAAATATTCTGTAAAGAAAACTGCAGATTCTGCAGTGTTATTGTCCTTCTCCAATCCATTGCTGATTGAGAAGAACTGATTCTGTTCTGAGATTTAATCTGTTTGCGGTTATATAGATCTGATTATTGCTGTACAGGTATGCACTGTCTCTTTGGTCAACGTCCCTTCGTGTTAACCACTGAGGTTTTAACCCTTTAAGGACAAAGGGACATATTTGTCCCATAATTTTAAATAGACATCAAATGCGATTGAAACAACCTACGATACCTAGGCATATTTTCCCTGCAACACTTAATTTTAACCATAGCTTGTTTCATTCACAATTGGCATCTATTTAAATAGTATGGGACAAATATGTCAATTGGTCCTCAAAGGGGTAATGATTTTAGTAGGAAATAATGCCTTTATTCAGTCTTATGCACACCTGAATGACAGAAACATTGCAGCATCTGCTGTTCGAGAAAATCGCAGTCTTGATGGTTAAAAAAAAAAAAAGGTAGCGTTTTCGATAAATGTTGTCAATTTTATTACAGAATTGTACAACTGTTATCAAGTCCAAAATGTTTTCAAGTTGTATTTCAATCAATATCCTGTTTCACAGAACATAATGTGAATGTTAAACTGCACATATTATATGCTGTATTCTGCTCTGCCCCAAATATCATTTATAGTCTTCCCTTCGTATCTGTGGGTTTATACACCCACAGTTTGAAAGTATTTAAGAATAGAAATTTCAGATTGTTACACAGAGCAAAATGTGCATTTTCTGTGCGCTAAGCACTATTCTGAATCCAGACAAATGATGTGATGTGTAGGTATACCCTTCTGTAGCGCAGTTTCATGGATCCTCAGCCTCTCCCTGCACCTGTAGTTTGACCACTATTATGTTGATAGTAACATGAAATTTTATTTAAGGGACTTGAGCATCCACAGGAAGTTCTGCAACCAGTCCCCTGTGGAGATGAGAGGACTGACTGTAGTGTGAATTTCACAATTATGAACTTCGTTTCCATCTTATCTCTCACTTGCTTCTTTTTCTAACCAGTTGAGGCCTGTCCTCAGACAGGCCGATTTGGATTCGTACTTTCACTCTAACTACATTCTGCCACGGTCATATTTATACCCTCATAGTTTAGTTCACAGTGTAGCTAGAAGGAAGTAGTCTAAATGATAATTTATAAAAAGTAGAAGTTTACTTCTGCTCTCTTTATGGAATATACTGCCATTATTGCTCTGATGTGTGATGTGATTACTATACAAGTACAAATTTTGACATTTCTATATGCTCAAGAGTCAAGAGATTTTTTTTTTGCCTTTTAGATATTTCCTTTTCATTTTAGTAGGGAAGCATGGTGGCTCAGTGGGTAGCACTGCTGCCTCAAGGAGGTCTGGGGTTTCGTCCCAGGGTTGGGCAGGCTAAATTGGCATCATTTTGCGTGTGTATGTGAGACTTGTCTTGAGATAAACCGTGTGTGTCTGTGTGTGTGTCTGTGTGTGTGTCTGTCTCTGTGTCTGTCTCTGTGTCTGTCTCTGTGTCTGTCTCTGTGTCTGTCTCTGTGTCTGTCTCTGTGTCTGTGTATATATATATAAAACCTTGCACGTGTTGTGGAAATTCCAATAGTAATGTTAAATAAAACCTTATAAACAATTTCATAGATTTCATTTCATAATTTTAGTATTAGATAAAACATAATGACCCATTATTTCAGGCATGCATTCTTTGAACATGAGTTTGAGGGTAGTTGTAACCACTTTTACTTATTTTCTCTTTGTTTTCTTTTGCTGTCAGATGTAACTGCCATCATCTTTGTAGTGGCCAGCAGTAGCTATAATATGGTCATTCGAGAAGACAATCAAACCAACCGCCTACAGGAAGCACTTAACCTCTTCAAAAACATCTGGAACAACAGGTGAGCCTGTTACTTGCATTTAACCTTTCACAAATGTGCACTAATGTATATGGTTAAAAACTGTATGTTTTCCTTTTCTCTCTCTCCCTCTCTCTCTTTTCAGGTGGTTGCGAACTATCTCTGTAATTCTCTTCCTGAATAAGCAGGACCTCTTAGCCGAAAAGGTCTTGGCAGGGAAGTCAAGAATTGAAGAATATTTCCCAGAGTTTGCTCGCTACACCACACCAGATGACGGTAAGATTGTTTAGTTGCCAGGTTTCGAGTCTATCTTGGATAGTTTTTACACTGAAAAACTCTTTATGCACTTAGTAACCTAGAGAATTATAAAAGGGCAGTCCTATGCTAACATCTTAATTATTCGCTTAAATATGTCAAACAATAAACACGATTCGATTCTATATGGAGTGTGATGGCCTGAGAAAATATGCATAGAACTGCTACATAAGCCACATTATACACAATAAGGTAAAAGCTATATTAATTAAAGAGCAAGTGATTTTTACCTTACTTAATTGTTACAGGAACTGTATAGGTATGCTCTGTTTAACGTTCTGTCAAACAGGATCATGACCCACATGCTGATTGGAATTTTATTACAAGACACTTTGCACATAGTGTTTTATTTGAACTAATAACTATAAATTAAACACTGTAAAAACACTTTTGCTTATATTAGTTGCCCGTCGTTCAGACATGTAAAAGATGTATACAAAACAGATATTAATTTCCTATTATAATTCTTTAGATCTCACACTGTATTGCGAAACGACGTCGACCTGATGGGCGTTAAATTGCGCTTACTTGTATATAAATGATTTGTAAAAATGGTGAATGCTTGGGCACTTTTTTAAAAACTGAACTGGCCACCTGATATTCTCTTAAGCAGCGTTTATGAACCTTTCGGTTGCTTTTCATTGCTGTAGGTTAATTTGTTAGGTCTTAATAATTTTTGAGGGGTTCACGTCAGGTTTATAGGTTATCATTTTATAATGAATTCTTTTTTATCACACATTATTTGGTTTTTGTTAAGAATTATTGAGCAAACGGTCCAAAAAAATATGAAATACAAAATGTCCTTTTTAGCAACCCCTGAGACTGGCGAGGATCCACGAGTGACGAGGGCGAAATACTTCATCAGGGACGAATTCCTGGTGAGTAAATTGAGATTCATAATTATGCAGGCATGGCGAGTATGGATAAAACTACTATGTTCCTTAACACATTTCCTCTTTTTTTCCTCTCTTCAGAGGATCAGCACAGCAAGCGGGGATGGCCGCCACTACTGTTACCCACACTTCACGTGCGCAGTGGACACTGAGAACATTCGTCGTGTCTTCAATGACTGCCGAGACATCATCCAGAGGATGCACCTCCGCCAGTACGAGCTCTTGTGATTAGACGAGCTCAATTCAGACACTTTCTGTGATTTGGTGGAGGCTGAGAATGATGGATCGTCTAAGAGCTGTTGGTCTGAGGAATATGACTGGCACCCACAACCTGCTGACCTGCTCTTATACTGAGCCCCTGATACGACCACCCACACAAACCCACACACTCTGTTACCCAGGAAAACCATGCTGTTGAGGACCAAAAAAAAAAAATCATGCAGGATCCATTAAAAGTAGCAGCCCTGTTCCAAGGCAGTTGACTGCACACGATTTATGGAACTTAATTAAAAGTTTATTTAAAAGTCAGTTCATATGATCATTTGCACAAGTAGATGTACACACAGACATATCTGAAAATGCTCTACCTGACAGAATTATACACCTTCAAAAGACCATGCTCACAATTTCTTGTTGTCCTTCTCGTATTAGACCACCCTATCATCAGGGTGTGTGCCAGACCGCATACACACACAGAGCTGACCCTAGCAGTACTGACAGTCTTGATGATTTGTGATGACCCCACCACCGGTCCTGCATCACTGGACTCTGCTTGACCTTTTCCTATTAGCTCAATCTGCTTGGTTTGTCACTTCTTGACCTCCTCTTCGATGCAGAGATAAGTGATTTCTCACCAGATTGTGAGAGAGCAGGACAAGCATCAGTGAACAAGGGGGACATTGGAGACACAATCTGTCACGTGACTTTCTAGGTGCTTTTGGAAAGACAAACCTGATCTTGGCTCTACACTCTGCATCCCCACTCCTTTCTTTGATCTTCTAATTTAATGCAAATGGATTGAGAGCACTCTTGCCTCTGGATTAAAAAAATAACAAACAAAAAACAAACAAAAAATGACTCTTTGCCAATGGAACACTGCTCCCTTCTGTCGTATTTCCTTTTGGTCCCTCTTGTCATCATCCCAGTCCTCATTTCTGTTTTCCTTCTTTCTTTCTCCCGTCCCTCTATTTTACTTCTGGACTATTATTCTTGTAAAGACTGCAAAATGTATTATTTTGTACTTTATTGAAAAAAAGACTTGTAGAAGTCCCTGTGCCTTGATCACAACACTGCGTGTAAAAAAAAAAAAAAAAGAAAAAAAAAAAGAAAAAAAGAGCTAAAAGGCGTAAGGTGTCTCTGCGCTGTATTGCTTAGATTCTTAGCCACCCTTCCAATGAATCAGTTGAGCCTCTTTGTCGCCTTTCCTTTTTTTCTTTCACTCTTATCCCTATGCCTATGCTTCTCTCACATTGTGTTATAGCAGATTGTTTTACATCCATATCCCCTCAAAAAGAGAAATTATAATTAGAACAAATGTGGATGTAAAATCGGTTTCTTGGTTTTAATTGAATCAAGGAAATATCTATTTTGTGCACTTCATGTTACTGTGTGTTACTGCAACTGCAGTAATGTTCCCAGAGGGCTGGGAAATTACCTTACTGTTTTATTTCAGTTTTAGCTTTAATGTTAAAGGTGATGGGGGAGGGGAGTATCCAAATGCAAAACATGGCTTGTTTCTACATTAATTCCATTTTTCCTAACTAAAGAAGAAGCCAAAATAGTTCTGTTTTGAGTCATTCTTGGCTGTGCTTCAAGGGACTCAGAACACGAGGGTCCACACTATCATTGTGTTTTACGTATAAGCTGAATGCCAGAGGTCAACTACCAGTTGGATTGAAGTCTTTTAAGTGTATTGCAATGACTGTAACATTGCAGGTGAATGTAAGTCTCAAATTGTGTCTGAAATTCGAATGAGAATTTGGTCATTTGGTACTGTGCTTTTGAGAGTTCTTTGTAGTCCTTTATTTTACTTGCCCGGTGCCCATAAATTAGTCCCAGACTTGGTTGAGGTTTATTTAATGTTAACCACTAGATGGTGCCAAACACAAATTAATTTATATCTGAATCATCAAGGACGTGCCAACTGTTTTGGAGTAAAGTGCGTCTCTCTATGCAGTGCGACTATGTAAATTACATTGCCAAATGCGTGTGGACAGTTTGTGTGATTAATTTCTAATTAGTTTCAAGTGGAATTAACACCAAGCATAAAGCCATACAATCTGTATAGACAGTTGCCACAAAAGCAGGTCAAACTTAATAGCCAAGTAACTTGTCGTAAAATGACGCCTGTCCATCACATCCATCTGGTAAATTTGTGCACTTTGAGAAGTGTTGTAAGTGTAACGAAACGGAAGACTCCTGAGTGAAGTGGTGCAACGTTCATAACCACTGCAACACTCCCTGCACCGGCTTTGATGGCAAGAGAACTGTTGCTCATATAATATATACTGAGATATATATATATAGATATATACACACGCACACTTTTCATTGTCGTGAAGTTGATGATAATTACAAAAATGTATTGGTGTACAGCACGCCATTGGACCTTGGATGGAGTGACTAAACAAGCCTCATCATCTTACAGTCTGACAAAAGAATCTGGTATGCCAAAAATATTACTTGCAGGAATATGTAGTGCATGGGGTATTGGTTAATGTCAGAGAATGAGTAACGGCTAGGTCTTTCATAACTTGCTTTTAAGAATAAGATGTTCACAAACGGATGTATTAAGGCGTCCGTAACCTTTGCCACATATTGTGATCTCGTATTTCTATTTTAATTTCTATACATTGTAGGCTTCTTTAGGCGTATGATTTAATTTAAGCATGCTTTATTACTGAGGTTTTAGTTGTTGGACATTGGAGTGTATTCATTTATCAAACACTAAACGTTCAGTTTTAATCATGCTTTCAAAAATTAGAAAATAGTCCTCATACAATATACAATACAGAATATTTAATATGACTTTATGAATATGAATTATTTATTTCATGCTTTGTAGCCACATGGATATTCTACAGTATGTCTGATCTCTTGTACCCTTTTAAATGCAGTTTAAATGCCCATTTTAAATGCTCTTAAATATCCTCTGGGTTGACTGACTCAGTGAACGAACACAGTGCCTTTCACCTTGTCCTGTCTACTACAATGAAAAAAAAAATAACACAGCTTTCAAAGTATAAAAAAAAATAGCAATTCATAATCATTTCTCTTTGAGCAATCAATCCAGCATTTAATTTAAGTTTGATGAATTCAGCAGAACCTCAGTCCATTGTATTTATAAATTCAGTTTAATTTGTCAGTAAGTGCTTGCCTTCAGCATTCACTTGCAATAATAGAACAATATTGTAGGTGTTTAGCTACTGTTAATTGAGTAGCAGAAAATGAGTGTTTCTGCTTCTGAAATACAAGCCCAAAGCAGAAAGTTCTGGGACACAATGGAAAATGCAACATTTCCTACATTTCTTTATTTATATATATCTGGTCAACTTCTTTTAATTTGTTAATTCATCATAATTGTTCATCTATTCTTGCATTTCAGGCCTGCAACACATTTCAAAAATATTTGAGAGGGTAAATTATTCACCAATTTGTAATGTTTCCATTCTCTATGGGAACAGGTTGTGCCAGTCTTCTTCCACAGCCATTTGTTCGGAATGTGTGTAGCCACGGCAAAAGTGTAAGTGACTTTTTCCTAGGGGACTGGCACAGCCCCATACCATGACAGATCCTATCTTTTGGACTTAATGCTGATATCAGTTTGGATGTTTCTTTTTGCGTGCGTTTGGTCCGGAGCGCACAGTCCATATCTTTTAAAAGATTTGTAATACTGATTTATCTGACCACAATACTGAATGATGGTCCACCCTAGATGTCTCTGAGCCCATGTCTTCAGAGTATACATGTCTTCTTTTTTGCTGCCGTAAAGTTTTAATTGTTAATGTAACTCTATTGTAGTGCTTGCTAAAGGTTTGCCAAAGTAATCTCTAACCCATGTGGTGCTATCAGCTATTGGTTAATGATGGTTCTTGGTGCAGTGCCATCTGTGTGATTGATGATCATGGGTGTTTGACTTATTCTTGTGCCAGTGTCCTTTTTAGGCTGAAATTCTTAGATTCCTTGAATCATTTAATGATATTATGCAGTGTAGAGGGAGAAATATGCTCATCTCTTCCAATCTTTCTTTGAGGTACATTTTAACATTTTAAAGAACATTTCAATAATTCTCTGCCCACCTTTGCTTTTACAAAGACTTCTAGACTAGTCTTAATATTTAGCAATGTGTTTCAGGCATGGTATGCAGAATGGATGTTTATTAACCAATGAAATGACCAGAAAAACATGACACATCTTGGGTTCATAAAGTCAGTGTAAATGTAAGACACTTATTATTCTGCATTTTCCATACTGTTCCTATTTTTTCTGATTTGTTTTTGATTTTATTTACTTCTACCAACCAGTGTTAAATACCAGCTATTTCAGCAGCACTACAGATTAGTAGTAAAAACTGGCCTGCTAATGTTCATATAATGAACATTGAAGTTTTTATTGTATTCCAAATTGCACAGTGCATACTACATAGTGTTTAACGATACTAACAACACACTAGTTTGTTACCTAATTGGGACGTTAATATGCAGTTACACCTGCATGGGTGCCAAAACCATTAATGTTCTGTAATTCATGATTAAATTGACAAATGAATACATGTATTTTGGTAGATGCTCAGGCCTGAGGCATTTTCTAATACGTGTTTGTTATGTATTTTTAGTTAGTTTATAGTTTAGAATTTCTGTACAATCATAAAATACATACATAATAATGATTTTAAATTACATGTTTTGGGCACTGTGGTAAAGTACTAAAGGACTAGTTGCCCAGACATGAACCTGGTTTTGTTGGTGGTGAATTACCACTAATTTAGTCTGATTGAGACTCAACTTGGCACGGGAATTATGGTCCTGTGTGTTATTTTGTGGACTAATTGTATCATCACAGATCTGTCAAAACAAATTAATTTATATTAGATTTACACTAATTACACTGTGTACAGGAAAAAAGACTGAGATTAAGCATTTGGTTAAAATCATGGTTTCCTTGTCACTGTCCTTCACTTTAAAGTTTACAGTGGGTCTTAAACACAGACTAGGGAAAGTATGCCATTATTAAATCTGCTTAATGTTGTTATCTCTGAAATTAGTATTACATTAGTTACATTTTCATGTCAGAAATAATCAAATGACTTCACCAAATCACACACTGTAGTGATCATGTAGCTAAAGTCCTATTAAATAAATATAAACCATAGACCAACTGTGTTAATGTTAATCTAATCATGTACACAGTAAGGGCTTATAGAAGTTATTAGTTGTTAGCTCTTAGTTGTTCTTTAGGTCAGTGTTTATCAAGCTGCATCTCAAGTGACTACTTATTTTTTTTGTGGTGTGAGCATTCCGTTAGATATATGTGGATAAAATAAGATGCCAGCTTGATCATTTTGTTCCAATGCTGAAATTACTAGTGCTGAATGTGACTCGAAATGTTAAATGGCTCGAATTTGAACAAAAGTAGAGTGAGAGCAGACCATTTTCAACGAGAAGGCATTGTAGTGTGGAAATGAAACACGCACATATATATATTTTTTTACATTATTGGGTGTCCACAAATGTTGACTATATTACATCTAATGTTACATATATTACAGTATATTACATCTGTCTTGTGACATCTAAGTGGGAACGGGTAAAAGAAAGGGCAGAAAATGGCCAACAATGCCTGTTAACACAGTTAAAAAATATATTCATGTTATTCATTTATGTTCATATTTCAAAATTAATAATTTTTTTGACCATACAACTAGCATCTGAATTCTTAATGAACAAAAATACGTAGTCATGTTGAGAAGTACACGAACTACTGTGAACTACAGCAACAACAAACTGTTCAAAAGTGTCCAAAGTGAGTGCCAAAACGACCCAGCACTTTCATAACAACTAAAAAAAAACCTCCAGTATTCAGTCAGTTACCGAACAACATTTAAACAGACATGAAACTGGAGCATGATCTTCCATGTGCAGCTTTAAAACAACGCGAAAACAGCAGGTGTGCTGTCAGTGACCTCTGACATGCACGGGAGAATCAGTTCATTTAGTTTGTTTGTGTGTATGAGAGATTTAAACACCATACTAGGAAAACAGTCTTTGTTTAATCTAAAGGTTGACAGAGTTTACCATGATATGAATCAGTCCATCTTTATGCTAAAATGTTTATTTGAAGAAGCTTTTGAATTGCTCTAAATCTTGGTTTTTTACCCTTGTAAATCCATTTTAACATACACACACAGATAGATGGATACATATAGTAATGGCCAAAAGTTTTGAGAATGACACAAATATTATATTTTCACATGATCTGCTTCCCTCTGGTTTTTATGTGTGTTTGTCAGATGTTTTTATCACATACAGAAATATAACTGCAATCATATTATGAGTAACAAAAGCTTTTATTGACAGTTAGAATGAGTTAATGCAGCAAGTCAATATTTGCAGTG
>JAUZST010005159.1:0-15788 GCA_034779995.1 Parotocinclus haroldoi
AGTGTTTGTGTGAGTGTTTGTGTGAGTGTTTGTGTGAGTGTTTGTGTGAGTGTTTGTGTGAGTGTTTGTGTGAGTGTTTGTGTGAGTGTTTGTGTGAGTGTTTGTGTGAGTGTTTGTGTGAGTGTTTGTGTGAGTGTGAGTGTGAGTGTGAGTGAAAATCAAGATTAAATATCATTGTGAGGACCAAATGTTCCCACTAGGATATGCTGATCTGACCTTGTGGGCACATTGCTGGTGAAGAACATGCTGCATCTTCCTATGAAAGGATAAACTGGCCGAATGATTTGCTTTAAGTTACTGGGGTTGAGAGGGTGAGATGCTAGTAAATGTTTTATTTGGAAAAACCAAAGATGCAAAGGGTTTGACTTTAGATTAAGGTTAGGTGTAATTATCTACAGTCATCATTATGTCAATAGAAAGTTTTCACAAGTGTAGTGAGACCTGTGTGTGTGTGTGTGTGTGTGTGTGTGTGTGTGTGTGTGTGTGTGTGTGTGTATGTGTGTGTATATGTGTGTATATGTGTGTATGTGTGTGTATGTGTGTGTGTGTGTGTGAGTCTGTGTGTGTGAGAGATGATGATGATTAAGATGATGATGAATGATGAGGATGTTATGGTCTGTGGTTCCTGAAGGTTACAGGAATAGTGGACACCCTGCCCACCTGTGGCTGAAAGTAACTGGAGCTCTGATTTATGAATGAGTCTGTGAAAGCAGAAGTGATGTGTGATGGAACACTGTGTTTATCTATACATTTCTGACAGCATTTCTATGTGCACTTATACAATTACAGACTGTAATCCATCTGTTTCTCTACATACTTTGTTCATTAAACACCTCAGTGTAACTACTGGACTGAAAACCATAAATATCCAACCAGACGATGGCTAACACGCACTGTGCATCTACAAGGTGGAGCAACAGGGTAGATGTGTCTCATAGAGTGCACAGCGAGTGAACGCAGAGTTTAAAAACTCCAGCAGCACTGCTGTGTCTGATCCACTCATACCAACACACGCTAACACACCACCACAGCAACCCAATTAGTCCCTGATCTGTGGTGGTCCTGTTCATAAGATAGTAACAGGAGCTAGCAAAGTATGGCGAGAAACAGATGGACTACAGTCTGTAATTGTAGAACGTTGGAGAATGTGGTGAGTAGAACTTAAAAAATGGACAATGGATGTACAAACAGAAGGTTTACCTAAAGTGATCGGTGAGTATTCACCAGATAGCATGATGTATACCCCTTTCCACCTACACTCTTTATATATATATATATATATATGCGTGTGTGTGTGTGTGTGTGTGCACTGCAGGGGCTGTGATCTGACCCTGCTAAAGCCGCTGTGGCAGCTCTTCACCACCATGCAGAGCAGCGTGAGTCAGGACCCCGCCAGCATCACCGTCCTCCTGCCTCTTCATCGGGCTCTCACTGAACTCTTCTTTGTTGCTGAGGCCAAAGCCGTGGTGAGAGCTCACCCTCCTCCTCTAACACATCGATGTTAACAATATTTCTGCAGGGAACAAACTTAGGACATATTTTTCCTTTCCATTCCATTAGAGGGCAGTAGCACATCTTATTAGCATCGATACGACAACACTACCGTATGCCCACCCAACACACCCGAGCTGAAAACAAGCTGAGAATGTAACTCCTGCGTTACGTCTCCAGAACATTTCAGCAGAGCGTGTCCTTTAAGTCTCTGTCCTCCGTCAATGACAAACAAATGTCCCACATTCAGTGACGCAGCCCTCTGACTGTACAGCCAGGCTCAGTGTGGCTCAATTTCCAACCAAACCATGTTCAGAGTGGACTACGCTACAGATGTTCACTTCATATTTCCATTAAACTCACCACTAGACCTTAACCCACTTAAAGGCTGACAAAGAACACGGCCTGGACGAGCCGGGGCCGTTCCGCCAAAGTTCATATCGAGGAGTTATTCAGGAAACGTCTTACCGTAGAAGGCTTTGAGGGCCAGCATGGGTCTGCTAAAGTGACTATTTAAACAGAGACATAGAGGAGTCTGGCTTGAATCAGCACAATGTCTTCTGCAGAACATTTTTCTGTCCCGGTCCTGCTTTTAGTCTCGCTTTGTAAACAATGAGGCCAGCTCGTACCGAGAGGGAACTGACCAGCTCACAAAATCATACTTGAATGTATTTACAGTACTGTGCAGAAGCCTTAAAGCCAATAAACAACAAGTGCATGTCATAAACACATTTCTTTGGCCCGTGAAAATGCCATGTTTTATGACAATCATCGTGTCCTGATCTGGCGTGAACGAGAAACGCGGGAGAATCCACGATTCGTGCAAGAAAGGGACTCCTTCGGTAGTGGTGGAATCATGGTTTGGGCTCGCATCCGGATCGGTGGTCGTACCGTGCCCCACGTCATCAGGAGCGGATCGCTGACCGCTGTCAGATACCGAGATGAGGTATAGTGGTACCCTATGCTGGAGCAGTCGGAAACAACTTTCTTTTCATGGACGTCAATGCTAGGTCCCACCGTGCGCATCTCGTCAGCAACACGCTTCAGGAGGCAGGAATCGAAGGCATGGGCTGGCCATTACGTTCTCCAGACCCAAATCCCATTGAACGTGCTTGGGTACTGGGAAGATGCCCGACAAACCGTCCAATCCCTCCCACAACACTTCTTGTGCTGGAAGATGTCCTGGAGCAAGAGTGGAAGAGGATCCCAAAAAACTGCTGGACAATCTGATCCTGTTCCTCCTCCATCACTGTCAGTGTGGTTTGGGCACTCTTGGGTGACCACACACCCTACTGATCAGTCAATGTGGGGGCACTCTCGTCCAGTTTAACACGCTTCTGTTCACCCCGTGAATATATCGCTTCCTACTCAATCACCATCACTGTGATCTTATTTGCATAATCAAACAACTTTCTTTAACTTTTCATTTGCTTTTCTAACGATCTTGTTTAATGAGATAACACGAAATGCTTCGTTTCGAAACATTTTCTTCATATTCATTTTGAAATAGCTTGCACTGTAATCCTATGTGGCCATTATATTGTAGCTAAAACAATGCTATAACTAATTTAATGGTGGCCTAAGACTTTTGCAAAGTACTATAAGAGGAACCCTCTTTATTCTGAATACAATGACTAGGATTTAGATGCTGGGGTTATGATATCATTGGACTGGTTTCCGTTGCACAAGTGTATTTCTCACTTTATGGCCAGTTTATGTAGCAGCGTAGATCCTTTTTCTTCTTATCTTCATCAGGAGCAGGGCGTACTTCAGGAGTATCTTCTCGCTCTCACCACCAACGAGCAGCTCGTGGCACGTACAGCTCAGGTAAACCTTCCTCTACACACCTTGTTTAATCTTTGTTCACGTAACCTGCTATAAATCGTTTATCACTACATCTGTTATACTAATAAAGGCTAAACATATTTAGTTAGTTAATATATTTAGTTATTATTTAGTTAAATATTTGGCTCTGATAAAGGAGACGAGTTGTGCGGTTTGTGCGTTGAATGGCTATATGCCATAAGAGTGTAATGTTTTTCAGTAATATCTCAAAAATAATTGAAAGTCACTACTGAAAGGGGAATGGATTCGGATTTTGTTTCCGCACGTTGTCTGGAATCGCAGCAGCATGACCGAGACCGCTGTAGAAAACTGACCCCAGCGAGGAACGGTCCTCGGTTACTTTAATGCGCGCCGCAAACATCAAATTCAGATTGACTTCCAGGGAAAGGAAACAAATGAACAGAGGAAAAACTGATTCACAATGAGACGGTGAGGTGGTGCAGCTTCGATACACACAATCAAAAAGGATTAGGAACCTGTAGGACAGCAAATATCAGCATTAGGCGAGTTGAATCGAGACGGAGACAGTTACATAAAAAAATAGAGACCGTTGTCTATGAATAATTGTGTGGATTAGATGGGATGAATATCCAATATTATAGTCCAAAAACGAGGGTTAACTAATATTAAACAAGTTAATACAAGACGTGAAACAACACACCGCTCCCGATTAGATTCACGATCATGATTCGTAGGTTTTTTTTTTAATTTTTATTTTTTAAAATACTGAACTGTAAACATAAAGAACATGACTCCTCCGGAATGAAAAGAAAAGACCAGGAACAGGGGTTTCACAATGTAAATACAATATTGCGGTGTAGCTTCACCATATCTTCAATAACCTGTAGAAGGCATCGTTTTTTTTTCTGAATAACAATTCAAAATAACATTTACTTTTCTTGCAGAAAAATGTGAACGTTTTACTCTCCTGCAATTAAAAGAACTTTAGGAGTATTAACTGTATATGGGAGCAATGCAATTGCATTAGAGGGCTTATTAAACACAAAGCGTGCGACGTCGTCGTCCATTTCTACGGTGCACATTGTGACCAAAACTTTATGGCCACTCACAGATCAAACAACAATGATTATCTTGTTACAAGTGTACACGTCAAGATCTGGGATCTACTAATAAGCAAATGCAGGGATGGGCCACGGAATATCTGTTTGCATATACACCCATGGTCCGATACGTTTATGATCTGTATTATTAAGGTAGTCGATCTGTATGATACCTTAGATACAGGCGCTGTTGTAGTACACATTAAAGCGCTGGCTCTGTTGTGGAACGCAATTTTATGTTCATATGTCGTAAAGTGTTAGGAGAGGTTTAGCGAGTCGGTGCACTGCACACGTTGAGATAAGGTTTTAAATAGTGAAACAAATGGCTAATCAATATGTGGTGTTCAGTGTTGATATTAAATATAAATATGTTTGGAACATTATTTGGTCATAAATAGGTCAACGTTATACCCTACCGAAAAAATGCTAAATGGGCAAAATATGGAAAGACAATACATTTATTGGCAAGTTGGAAATGGTTGCATTCTCTCTCTCTCTCTCTCTCTCTCTCTCTCTCTCTCTCTCTCTCTCTCTCTCTCTCTCTCTCTCTCTTTCAATATCTACACTGCTCACAATAATGTGGGGATATTTCATTATGGGATATCTCATTTTGAATTATCCCCTAATTTTTGTGAGCAGTGTATGTATACAGTATATATATTTCTCTATTTTTTTTTTTACCTTTCCGTAGACCCGTTTGCTTATATTTCTTGAGATTTTGCGACACTGGCTGACCGCACAGAATTAGCAAATACACAAAAAAGTAACTACATGGCATCCATAGCAATAGCACTAGGACACTGAGCGCAATCTACAAAATGTACAGAAATTGTGCATTTTTACAATTACCTTAAGCTAACGTAATTTCGACAAAGGTTGTGTAATGTTGAGAGTGCAGGGACAGGTAACGAATACAATTTTTGAACATGGTTTTTAGTAACGTTTCAAATGAATGTAGTGAGGGAGGAAATGGCACTCGTTTGCTGGACTTTCTCATTTACAAATGAAACTATGTAAAGGGTCTGTACAGAAAATAGCTCACCAAAAGGTTCTGATGGTGGCCAAATCTAACCACAAAATCACCGGGATGCCAAACACTGTGTATGGGCAGTGTGACCGAAGCTTTGCCGTGATCTCATTAGGTACAGACGGGCATCAGTGAAAGTTTAGTCCTGATAGCAGAGTAAACGGTGCATGTCTGTACCTAATAATGTTCCGGCTCTCAGGATTTGTGTTCATGCTGTCCTGTTAGCTGTTCGCATTTGTGAGCGTGGGTGTGTTTGTGGGTTTTGCTTGACTCGAATGCTTTTAGTAATTAGCCTGTGTGGGTCTGATCAGGGCCGTTTGGTGAATCATGTGTAGGACGCTATTAAGGGCAGCAAAGGGTGGCGATCCATTTCCATAATATCCCGGTAGCTTCTGTTTATGCGAGAACATTTTGCTCCGTGGCTTATTCCTGTTTTGAAAACTCTTGAGTGGAGTTTTGAGTTTATTGAAGCACCTACGTGCACCTGTCACTGAGTACGTGTACATACCCTTGGGAATGCGATAAGATTTATCAGATAATGGGAATCCTTAAAAAGTATACATGACGATCAAATAATCTCACAGAAGCATGTGAAGTCAAATTCATTCTATTTTTAAAAATTAATATTGCTTTTTAGTTTCTCTCCAAAAAGCGTTCGGTAGCCATTCCGCAGGTGGTGATTTTAATTCCAGGGTTGCCAGATCCCGAGAGAGAAACTGGCAGCAGGTCTGTGGAAACAAGCCCAAATCGAGCGAACTGGCTAAAGAAATGTGACTAAACTTTTTAGAACTTGAGCAAAGCTGACCTGCAGGAATAGGAGAGAGTGTGAGGCAGGATCAGGCACAAATAAGCAAGTACACTTTAGAATCAAACCCCAAACTCTTGCAACCTGCAACAACTAATGTCTGTAAGCGGGCTGCACACGGGACGGGACGACTGACAAGACCAAATTGAAATCAGAGTAAGGGGATACGTGTGTTGAGAAATCCTCATTACTGAGATGAAATCCAGCCGCCTTTAATGGATTTCTCGATCTGATTTCCAGACCAGATCTGATCAGTATTCTGATTACATGACCACTTGAATAAACACTTGAATTGGATAGCTGTAGAAATTGGATTATGATCGGATTGTTAAGTGATTTCGTAGGTCCTCGAGGACGGCATAGGACTGTGTAACGGGATGATGAAGTACCTACGGTGTGTAGCTTAATCATCTCTCTGTATTCGCTCACCTCACTCTGGCTTCTTCTTCACTTTTCTTTTATGTCCCCTTTTTCTCATTTTTATTGCACAGGCGCTAAAGAACATCGCAGCTATCAGCCTGGCTATCAATTACCCCAATAAATCCACTAGGCTACTGGACGAGTCTCCGTGAGCGAACGAGCGGGGCTGCCAGAGTCTCTCCCTTTAAAGCAGGCAGGTGCACGGGTGGGTGGAGAAACCCTCTCAGACACCGCCTTCCTGGAACCAGATTACAGCGAGGAGATCTTCAGAACTACATCCTCAACGCCTTTATGATCAATTCTGGCCTCGGGGAACAAGTGTCTCATGTAGAGACGTTTTTTTTTTCTTTTATCCCTAATAGTTTACTTGAAATTTGCCAAATTTGCTGCCAATGCTTCTCGGAGGTTCTTTGTTCTTCCTTTTATTTATGCTTCTCTTCTAAAAAAAAAAAAAAAAAAGCACCTTGTGGAGACTGTGCTTCATCCTAAAACTGGGTCGATGTGTCTTAGTCCTAAAACTATGACCGGCCTCAACCTCATCCAGTGGTAACCTGAAATTCTGCTTTAGAATGGAATGTAAAGAAACACTCTACTCTACTCTACTTTACTCTTTGTACTCAAATATATCAGCCACATTTAACATCTTTATGATGGTTTGGGATGTTGGTTGCCGTAGGAACCTTCAGCCTTAATATAATTCCTAAACCTATCTTGCATGGTCAGAGTGGAATTGAGCACTTTTAGAACCACACTAACGATCTGAATATCTGAACCTTAATTTGTAAGAAAAAGCAAAATTACAGCACTGTGCAAAAGTCTTAGGCCACCATCAGATTTGTTGGTTAATCAATAGTCTAGTGTCCATGTCCACTGAAACTTCCAGATGCTGCCAGTGCACAAGAGGAGATCACACTAAACACTTGCCACACTAGCCTCCCGCTGTTTTCTGTTTTTGTTTTTAATTTTTCCTGCTGCTTACTGAGTTCCTGTATTGTCTGGTTGGATTCTAATACAGAGAATGGTTAATATTTATATTTGGTCATTATACCATTGAGACTTTTGCACAGTACTGTAAAAAAAAAAAGTACTGGTTTTGCCCCTGTAATGAATACCAATTATATTCAGGGCAGAGACCTAGAAAAGCCTGCCCCAACCCATATACTTTCAAACTAGGAAGTAATGAAGTCATTATGGTGTTGACATTGTTGACCGTGTGGTTTGGGACACCTCAGTGTTTGCTTAAAACCTGAGACTAAAGCAACACCAGGATAGACTCATTGCTAGCTCTCCAGCCAACTGACCTTTCAGCCAACAGATCAGAAGAACATAGCATGAAGGATTTGATACAGTCTTAAGCAAACATTTGGGCTCCAACTTCTGATGAGGTGTTTTGTTGAATTAATTTTCTTAAATGAATTCATCAGGGAACAAACTTCAATTCAGATGGTTAAAATAGCAGGAGTGGATGGAGTTCTGAATGGCTGTTTGTTTCTTTATATTTAGGCGTTAATTTAGGAGGTAATGGCTGGTTATTTGTATGCCATTAGATAATATGGACACACAAAAACACGCGCGTTTGTCTCACTATACTTGACTCTACAAGTACACCCATAGGTTCTGTAGATGGGCCAGTCACAAGTCATCTGTACTGCTACATTATAATGATGTCAATAAAAGTGGGCGGGGTTTAAAAGGCAGTAGCAAGTTAGGGATTTGCTCATAAGAAATAACGGAAATATGCCTTTATCGGAATATTCAAATAGTCCAAACCGTTATCGGAACATGGTCAGTTTAGATAACGGTGCGTAGGAACTTAAAAAAAGCAAACCTATTAGGAAGAATATTACCTAAGGACAAAGGCAATCCCATTATTGTGTGTCACTAAGCATTGTAACCGTATAACCTGTCCCAGTTACACACAAGTACGCAGATTTGAGCCTGTCATGCACTGGCTGATTGTGCTCTCACAGAGGGAGGTAGTTCTTTGACGAACAAAAAGTCGAGTTGCTTATTCTTTTTCTTTCAACGACAATTCAGCGAGGCGTTTGATTTAAGGGTTTTTAATGCTTTAGAATGGTGGTGGGATTACGTTTTACGGTTGCGCAGGCCTAAATGACGAGACGTGACAATATTTTTTTGATTCATGTTAATTAGTCTAGGTGTGTTATTAAAGCCAAAGAAACTTCTAGCCTGAATGAAAAATACATCGATGGTATAGGGAAGCCTGGATGTGTCGGCATCGCAGTAAGATACTAGAGGAATTTGGATGGTTGTTACGTAGTTGGCTGAAGATTAGTAGAAGTCCAGGACGAGGTGGTGTTCGGGTTGAGAGCAGACCCTTCAGTCTTCTGTAACCTTGTTTACAAAATGCATGCATACAATGCGTTAGCCACTTGGGTGCCTGAGCTCCAGGTTCCTCATGGATTTCTGGCACATCTTACAGTTTCTCAGAGCCTCAGATCCTGAATAAATGATGTGCCTAAGTTTGAAATGATCTTAATTTCAGTTATGTCATTAGCATCGGTTACATTTATAACTTTTATTTATATATATATATATATAAATAAAATATTCTTTTGACTTTTGTTTTGCATTTGTGTCAAAATCTCATTGATTCATTTGAACTTGACATGAATGTATAGTTGTGTATAATAATAATAATAACAATAATAATAATTGCACATGTACAAAAAAAACTTTATCAGCTCTCCCCTAGATAAATCCAAATTATTTAATACTGTTCTTTATCGACACTTGCTTCTTGATTTTGTATGCCAAGGCTGTTGGTAAAATGATTTCTCTGTAACTCGTTTTTTAAATTAAAACGCTGTTATGAACACTCAAGCGCCGCCTCCCGTCTTACATGTTACCTGTTTTGCAACCAGAGAGGTACGAGAGCTTTTGGGAAGACATACAGTACATTTATGTAGTAGAATGATCAACAGACAGTTTCTGAGGGAGGAGATGGAGGGGAGAGCGGGAAAGTGAAGGGCAATAGGTCACCAGTCCATCACAGGGCACATGCGTGCACAGACACGGGGGTAATTTAGTGTTGGCCATGGCTTAGGACGAAATCAGAGCACCTGGGCGAAGTTGCATCTAAAAAGCATCTTTACTTGTAGCCCTGTCTGGCTGTGATGTGAGTTTTGGGAGTCAAATGGTTCAAGAGGTGGATTGGGGTTCAACCTTCTGGGAAAGGGTTCCTGAGAGGTTCCCAGACGTAGAAGCGTTCACTGAACACATCAACTCAGTGGACAGAAACATCCAGTTCACCAGGGAGGACATAAAGGAAAAGAGGCTAGCATTTTTGAACTGTGCCGTGCTCATTGCGATTGATGAAAGTCACAACTCTGTGGTTTATCAAAAACCCACACAGACCACTACCTCCTATTTGACTCCCGTCACCCTCTGGAACACAACCTTGGGCGTATCAGGACCTTACATTACTTATTAGAGAGCATTCCCTCCAAAACAGAAGGAAAAGAAAGGGTCACTTAAAACACATGGCTACCCCAAATTGAACTTTGTCAAGGAAGCTAAGACACACAGAGAAGCTCCTCAGACATCTACTAGTGAGGAATGGAAGGACAGGCGGAACAACATTGTTGTCCCAAATGTGGCAGGACTGAGAACTTTGGAAGAATTTCTCCAAACACAACATCTCTCTTCACTTCACTGCGGGAAAAAGAAACTGGTTCATCCCAAGGACAAAACCCCCGAACACAAACTGAACAACATCGTGTATGCGGTGTAATGCAGTTAAGATTGCTCAGGGCTATACAAAGGAGAGACAAAAAAAAACACTCCACACACTCATAGCACAACATAAAAGAGCAAGCTCATCAAGGCGAGTTGTACATCTGCATCCGAATTGAGCTTAAGGAAGTTGGCACTTAGCCAGGAATTCAGGTGAAAAATACAATCTGTGAGAGCAGAAAATCGAAATGTCGAAGAGGGTTTAAAGCAGAGACAGAGCTGAGTGTCGTCAGCATAGCAGTGATAGGAGAGGCCATGTTTCCGTATGATCGAGCCCAAGAACGGAGCCGTGAGGGACGCCCCGTCCTAGGCGAATGAAGAAGCGCCTATTGGTCAAACAGGATTTAAAGCAGTTTAATACTACGTCTGAAAGTCCTATTTCCGAAAGGCGTGAAACCAGAATTCTGTGATTGATGGTGTCAAAAGCAGACCGAGCAGAACCAAGATGGATGCACAGCCTTGATCAGCTGCACAGAGCAGGTCATTAAGCACATAAAGGAGTGCGGTTTCAGTGCTACGCCGAGGACGAAACCCAGATTGAAAAGTCTCAAAAATGCTGTTGGTGTTGAGATAGTCAAGTAGCTGGGAGGCCACGGCACGCTCAAGAATCTTACTAATGATTCGAGAAGATTCGAGATGGGGCGAAAATTACTGAGAACAGTGTAAGCCAAATCATGTTTCTTAAGAACCGGGGTTATTGAGGCAGTTTTCAGGGAACGTGGAACAATGCCAGAGGTTAGCGAGAGATTCACCATATCGACAGATATGACCCAAACCCATTTCTTTGGGAAGAGCAGCAGGAGCAGGATCAAGTGAGGAAATGGATGGTTTGGAACTAGAAATAGGATTAAATACCTGCGACTCCCCATCAGCTTTCCAGAACTGAAGAAGCATTTTCAAGTAGCAAGGAAGGCCAGTTGCTTTCAACTCAACACACAAGTCCCCAACAAATGAATGCTAGAATCACAACACAAGCCTGTGGAAAAAATACTTCAAAAAGTTGACAGGAATACTACGACACTGTAAACAGGATACTACATCCACAACACTAACCTGTGTAACAAGTTCTTCAGAGGGTTTACAGCAATACTTCATTACATAACAAATACTATAATCGCTATCAATCTAACCCTGTGCCAAATTACCGGGAATAAAAGTAGGATTCCTTGAAAGATAGTGGAAAAGTACTGAATTTGTAGACAGTTTGTCTTTTGAAATGATCGCCTTTTGCACCCAGAATATCACTTTTACTTTCTGGACTGAGAATGATATAATGATACTAGGGATATACTTTCGAAGTTTTGATTGTAAGTTGTTTGTAGCAAAACGTACTTAAATAGGCCCTCTTTTTTTTTTTTTTTTTTGTAAACAGTGAATGCGTGTGTGTAGTTATATGCCTTATGCCTTTATATGACAGTCGCACACGTACACCGTTTTTACTCGATCAATTTCTAAAATTGTCTCTGTCTCTGAAAATTGTAACTTTTACTGATAGATGAGTGTTGTGTGCATTGTACAACGCTGTACACCGAGCATCTGCCATGTTTGGAGACAAAAAAGGCAGGGTGATCACCTGATTTTAGCTGCTGTGTGTTTAAGCCAGTCAAACACACTGTCCTCCCTTTAAACCAACAACGCATATCCAATGCAAATATTGTCTGTCAGCGTTGGTACCCTCCTAGAATGTAAACCATCCGTCCATCCATCTTCTGTAGTCATTCTTTCTCATTCTGCAATCACATGAATACATTAAAAAAAATAATAATACGGGACCCTCTTTAGTGGTGGTGCCTTCTGACCAGGTCAGGTGTCGCAGACATAACTGACCTTGTTTCTCACACACACAAAAATTATTATATACAATGCATAAACTATATTTGATTCCATCCAGGAGTTTTGTAAGAGTTTTCCACTTTGGGATGACTTTTTCCCAGGTTAAAGGCTTGGCTCATAGTCTGTGTTTAGGTTCATTCAACCTAATGTGTTGGATGGTGTTGAGGTCAGGATTGGGTAGACCAGTCCACCAAATGAATCCAAGCCAGTATTCTTAAGGCTGTACGTGATGTCATGTTCCACTGTGGCACGATAACATTATAGTCATTAACACTTATGTCACTTAGCCGACGCCCTTATCCAGAGCGACTTCCAATCCAAGGTTGCTGGCCTTGCTCAGGGGGACCCCACACGTTGCAGAGGTGGGATTTGAACCCTAGACCTTCTGGTCCATAGTCCAGTACATTAACCATTAGGCCACCACAGTCGGTGTTCCAATTCATCCTGAAATCCTACTGAGATTATGGCCAGTCAAACCTCATCAAATATGGTAACCATGTCATGGTAACCCAATCCATGTACCTTCCTTGCTTCCGGAGGCAGTTGTAGTAGGTGCTGCAGTTGAGGGCAAACGATTTAGTTTTGCTAAGTGGCTCTTTCTAGATATTTCCTTTTCCACTCCAGACTATTGACACTTCGAGGCACTGCTATGGTAAAAGTCATGTTAGCACGGCCCATTCTACTGCCAGTGCATGTCCTTGGATACTGCATGACCGTATACTTTGTATAAATGTGTTTATTTATCAGATAGTAATGAGTGTGTGAGGTAGTTTATCACCTGAACGAGCGTGCTCATGTTTGTCAGCTGATTTCATTCTTTACTACTCACTCTTTCTCTCACACTCTTGCTCTATCCATGTGTAAAAGGTGAATGGGAGATGTGTTTAAGTCCAGGCTTCTGCTGTCGACGATTTAACTGATAAAATCCGAGGGGGAATATATTGGATAAGATGCCGATGATTCAGTGCAGTGCTGCGCTTGATCAGCCCCCACATCTCTGACTCAGCCCTTCATCCTGAAGAAGCTGCAGTGAACCAGTGGGCTGACGATAGTGAATAAGTCAACAGAAGGGGGTCCGTGTTGGTGGGTTGAATGAATTTCTAAATATCCTGTGACACTGTCATGACGTGAAACTTGCTTGCAGCACTGACACTCAAATATCGCCCAGGAAAGGGGGAGGAATGCAAATGTTTTTGGATGATTCAGCTTCCAGCCAGAGAAAGTCCTTCTTTTTGAGCTGCTCGTACATTGGGCTTCCTCGCTATTTGGCGGACTTGGACAGAAACGATTGTCAAAATGAATCTGTGCAGAATTTATAAACTTTTTAGTATTCCTGGGTGAATCATGGACATAGTTTGGACCGTGTCCTATTCTCACACATGGTCTCTGGCCCTCTAGCCTGTCCATCCATGGAATGGGACGAGCACCCTTCTTTATATTAAATTTCATTCATTTTCTACATGACAAATTAACACATTTCTGCATATATTAATAAATACACTGGGATAAAAGGGATAGAAATGAGAGACAATGATACATTGCGCCACAAAGAGCTTAACAAGGAACGCGTTCAGTCAAGGAAAACATGGATGTTCTGAAGAAGGGCAAGGCAAGCACTCCCATTTTCACTGCACCTACTTTCATTTGCATCTCTGAGTGCATTTCATTATGGTGACATCATGCTCTGTGTAGGTCCACAGGCCTAGCTTTGTCTTCAGTATTTGATTGAGGAACTAATACAATGTCAATGCTCCTGGCAAAAATTATGGGATCACCACACTTGGATGTTCATTCAGCTTTTTTACATCACAGCAAAACAGCAAATCACAGATGTGACACCAATTAAATAACATTTGAATGAATGTCATGTTCTAATCGAGGAAACAATAAGGAAACACCTTGCTTTGGCTAGGCCAATACTGAAACGAGTTCGTGTATAATGCAAATTGTTCTGCGGATATGAGGGACCTGTTAAAGTTGGCAAGGTGAAGGAAAACATGGCCCCGACAAGAGAGCTGGTGCTCGAACAATGGAAAAAGGACATAAAACACATTCAAGATGGAAATCGTACACAGGTGGTGAAAGAGATGCTGGTTGTTCCCAGAAAGCTGTACCTAAAATCTGGTACAAGTAAAATGGGACCGATGTAAAAACAAAACGGATCTCAGCATCAAAACAGAAAAACAGAAAAACGGGTCAGTGTTTGGAACACATGCGTAAACTCTGAATACGGAAATGGAATTTGCAACTAGAAAAGCCGAATGAAGACCAGCACTAACACCTAACTGGAAGAAAACAAGGTCCCAGTGGGTTAAAGAGAAGCAACGAGGGGGTATAGAGGAATTAGATGCAAGTGATATTTAGAAATGATTCCCAAATCTACATTGGCCAAGAAGATCACGCTGGAAATTTGTCTGGTGCGTTTTTTTATCAAACAAATCAAACATTTATCTGTTGATAGAAACTAGGTTTGATGATGATAAAAGTCATTTAGGGTGATCTTGGTACATCTTGTCACACAGCAAAAGTCTGGATGTTATCCTAAAAAGGTTTATGGTATAAAACTAGGCAATTTTCTAGCCTGCAAAGCTGATCTCTCAACTGCTGTCTGTTCATTTGTGTTTCCAAATGTAAACGTTTCTAATAAAGCTTTTCTGTATTGCTGAGCTTCTTAGCTTCTCATCCTGATAACAATCTTGTTCTCTCTCTGTGGACTTTTTTTGTTTGTTTCATGAGTAAAGCAAAGGTCCTGATTGCTGCACTCTCCCTCCTCCCTCGAGTGCGCTGAAAATGAAACTTTGCGGTTAGATCATTTGTCCTTCAAGAGAGTTGAAAAGAGGTTATTGGAGCATCAATCCTCAGCAGGTGCAGCAACTCTGTTCTCACTTCAGTTTTCGTACTAACAGTTAAGGTAAGCGGCAGCTCAGGATGTAGTGCGCTTCATTCTTCTCTCTCATAAATAATGCTTTTATTTCCACTGGGTAAACAAGCAGCAAATCAATCACCTAAGAATGGATCTGACTGACTAATAGTAAATACTGTTCCATCGCAGATTCAGTTACTTGCTTTATTTGGATATTATTATTTATTTAGGTCTTATCGTTTACCACAGGTGTGACAGCGTTAACATATGTTGTCATGTGGTATGGTACATCCAACAGACCATGAAGCTTGCCTTATTCTACCACTTCCTTATTTTAGAAAAACATCAGCAATGCATCGAAATATGAGCAAAATAAACAGTTCAGGTGGATGTCATGTCCATCAGACATATATAAGATAAACGAAACACCAATAATCAGATTACATTTTAAATAAATTGCTATAAAACCATGTGTTTTAACCCCACTTTTAGTGGTCAGTCAGTGTCACCAGGGTTTCTGATGCCTATCTCTCTGACACACAGGCTATGGGCATAAGCATGCACTAAATTGGGACACCAATCTCTTACCATCAGCAGTCGCTGTTGCAATGCTGGTACATAATTAGGCACTAGGCAAAAATATTCTAAAAAACTATTCCACTCTAAATTTGATTTCCTATATATATA
>JAUZST010005160.1:0-15783 GCA_034779995.1 Parotocinclus haroldoi
ATTTTCACTTCTTGACCCTCATTACATAACATACTATAGAGAGCACTGTTAGCCTAAAGGGAACGGAACCGGTGAGCATGGTAAATGCACTCTGACACTTCCCTGTACGCGTTGCTCAGTCCTGTAAGACGGCAGATTGGGTTACAAAGACGCGTTAACACACTCGGTCGCATGGCACACGAGATAACAGCTTGCACATGCTGTTTCTGGTAACAACTACCTAATAAAACGAGTAGCACCAATGTACCGTTCTGGCAATCGCGACGAATCGGCAGCCTTGAACCAAGATGAGATCCGACGACGTTATTGTTCGTAATGTTATGGAATTAAGAAAGTAATAAATGTGTTCTGTTGTTCTTCAAACCGGCTGTGTAGTAGTTGTGAAAATGCTCTTTAAGGTTGACAAGTAGCAAGAAAATAGATGTGAAAAAGTGACTTCATACAGTAAAAGTGACTGAAAGCTTTAGTTTACATACATTTCATTTTGTGGTGAGGCCACTGTTCCCATGAAGGGAAGGGGGGGGGGGGGTTTGTATGGTTTGGTCTGCCGCATTATTTAGGTAGTACGTGTCATAGTAACATACACGGCACTGCGGTAAGGCCTGGACTCTGGACCTAATGATCCAGGGTTCAAATCCCACCTCTGCCAAGCTGCCACAGTTGGGCCCTTGAGCATGACACTTAACCCACAATTGCCTGAATTGTAAGACTCAGTTGTAAGTCGCTCTGGATAAGGGCGTCTGCTAAATGCTGTAAATGTAAATTCACATGAATGCCAGGAATCGAGGAAAAATGATACAAGAAATGGTCAGAAGTAGGCAGAGAACAAATGCTATTTTGTTTAACAGAAGATAAAAATGCATTTACGAAAAACAGCGTCAACCACATAAAACAGAGACTGTGAATCTGTTTACATCGTTATCAGTTAGAGAGAATATAGAGGTAGCGAGGGAAAAAAAACATTGAGTACTACTTACAATAGGACAGGCCCATACAGGTATTAATGCCTTTTACAGCTTGTTACAAATGAAGTCTTGGAAAGTCATCCACACAAACACAAGTATCTTACACAGTCATTCTAACACATCAACTGAGTTAGATCTAGTCCACACACACACACATTCACACAGCAACCTGGGTTGCCAGATACTGCATGAGAAACAAGCAACCATGGAACCATCTATGGAAACCAACCCAAAATTAGCAAAGTCTTTGGAATGACGGCCTTCCGCTGAGCTTGTGGATCCACACGAGGCTGTTGGCTGTTGAGTTGAGGGCATTGATTGTTTACAGCCACAACATCCGGACTTAAAAGACAGGATTTTAGTTCCCATTATAATATAATGTAACCTTTAAGACCTTCATCATTAAAGTAAACAGACTTTGATCGAATGGCCATTAAATGCCACGTATACCTTTGTGTGTACACCAAAACTGAACTCTTGAGTCTACAAACACACACACACACACACACACACACACACACACACACACACACACACACACACACACAGAGACACAAACACACACAAAACAAATCATATATATTTTTTATATGAATGCATGCTGTTGTAAACTTAGCAGGTCATCCCGTAAACCAAGTGTGTTAAATGTACAAGAAATAGCAACACTCTGTCAGGAAGCAAGCAGGAAAAAACCTTAAATCGAAAATATGTTTATGGCGCGGTAATTTATCTCATGCCATATTTTAGGAAACAAGAAAACGCAGTGAAATGCATTGTATATATTAGCACTAAAAGGGGCGCCAGGAAAGAGTCATAAAATTGTGTATCTGATAATCCCAAAGCGTGTTCCACATTAGGAAAGAGAGCAGGTTTAAAGCTGCAGACGGGCTGAGGCTGAAATAAAAAAAAATACTTCACATGTTGACTTTACAATGTTTAATCTTGGGCTGGTCATAAAAGGAGTCGAAATGTTGCGAAAATTCATGCGCAAGTACTATTTCCCGGAGAAAAATGTGTCTGGTTTCGTGTTGGAAATGGTGATGGACGAGCAGACATGGCAGACATACTTTCCTTTGCTGAATCCCATATTTCTGGTGAAAGTATTAGATGCCTGTACAGTACATCCAATCGCATCTATCACAGAGCAAAGAAATGAGACCTGGAACTACTGGCGATAATTCTCAAATGCTCAACGTACCTGGATCCGATTCGAATTTTGGTGGTGTATCTCATTTGGTTTTCTCAGCACAGTACGAGCGCCGTGACACGTGGACACCCTTGGTGTTCTCGCACTAGCGCTGTGCCATATCGTATTGTTTCGCGATAATGCCGGTAGAATTGTTTAGACGATATAAAACGTCCATATCGTGATACTCCGACATGTTTACGTAATGGCGTAATGGAATTACACATAGTAAGGGGGTACTTCTATTACGTGACTCATAGGTAGAGCAACAGACATGGCCGGAAGTGGTTCTGCGATGGAGGAGTTTGTCCCAAAAAGGGGAGCGACTTTGGTAGTGTGGAGGTGGTTTTGGTACAAAATATCAGATGCGCAACAAACCGCAGTGATATGTAAGCTACGCAAAAGGTCTGTAACAACAAAAGGGGGAAACGCATCTAATCTGTTCCACCACCTCGAGCAGAAGCACTCAGCTGAGTACGAGAAGTCAAAAATGCCATGGGGTGAGGTATTTTAAAATATAAAATATATCTAGTTGCAATTTTATGTTGTTGAAATATATTGTTATCGCAAAATTCCCCTAAAATAGTGATTTTTTTTTTTTTGAGGGCCGTATCGCCCTTTATTGTGGCAATTTGCATTAGCTCTAGATTGTAAAGAGTGAGCATATTAAAATGATCTTATCAAAATGGCCTTTACTACAAAATACATGTCAGTGATGATCTCGTTAGCTCAGGAGAAAGAGTTAATGAGAACACGACAGCCGATATCACTCTGTCATGCTGATTAGAAGAGCAAACTGGTTGCTTTAAAAAGGTAGTAATGATTTTAAGTTTTCCTCTGTTAACCACGGGTACCTCCAAGGAAACAAGTGGAATCATCATTGCATCGCATGAAATGGGTTTCACAGGGAAGGACTTATATTATCCATATATTAAATTATCAAGACCTTCAAGGAGAGTGGCTCTATTGCAGTAAAGAAAGCTTCAGGGCGCCCAAGAAAGTCAAGCAAGCGTCAGGACCGTCTTCTAATGAGGATGCAGATATGACCACCACCAGTGCAGAGCTTGCTCAGGAACGACAGAGGGCGCATGCGAGTGCATCTGAATAAACAACGAGACGAAGGCTTTTGGAGGACGTCTTCGTGTCAAGAAAAATAGAACAGACTGACGTTCTGCAGGAAGTATATGAATTGGACTGCAGAGGAGTGGGGTAAAGTTGTTTTCTCTGATGGAGCCTCCTTCGGACTGTTTGGGACATCTGCAAACATGATTGTGAAAAAGTGAGTGCTACCATAAGTCCTGTCTCATACCAACAGTGACGCATCCAGAGAGCTTTCATATGTCGGGTTGCTTCTGTGGGTGGGTTCGCTCAAGATTTTGACTAAGAACACTACCATGAGTAAAGAATGGTATCACAACATGGTCCAGGAGCAACTTCTCAGGCCGACCCAGAAGAAATTTGGAGAGGAACAACACTATTTTCCAGCATGATGTTACATCTTGTTACAAGGATTTCAAGGAAAAAAATGGAGTAAAAAAATGCCCTTGATCCAATATGGCATCTTTCAAATTTGCAGTCATGTTCCCCGACGTGCCTCTCTCACCCATTACTTACTGGGATGTTCAGATATGTCATTTCCCCTTTCGTTTCTGAAATAAGAGGGTGTCTTTTGACTCACCGTGTAGTTGCCTTATAAATGCAAATACCGCCGTCTTGACGCTTGCTTGTACGTGCAAACTGAAGTAATTAAATTGTAAAAACTTTGTGAGAAATTGACTGGTACCAGCTCGGATGAGCGTGTTTAGCCCAGTATTGTTGTGGATGTTTGGAAAGTTCCAAATATTTTGACTCCATATTAAGAATGTCAGTGTGAAGGCTACTAGAACCAGGATTACAATTCAACTTTTAACTATCATATCATTCCACCTTGTAGATGTAAAGTCAGGGACAGCAGCTCAGTTTGTGTTAGTCATCTTCCAATCCTTCATCGGTGCTTACTCGATGCTGGTGGCTGGACATTTTTGACTGGTGACCTACTTTTAGTGCAGCAGTCACATTGAGGTGTTTAAAAGCTCCATTTGCTGCATCTATTCCAATTGTACCAGCACAACACACCGCCACCACACCAGTGTCACCACAGTGCTGAGAATGGTCCACCACCCATGGAACCTGATCTGTGCTGGTCCGGTGGTGGTCTTGACCTTTACAGAACCGAGAAGAGACTAACAAAGTATGTAGAAAAACAGATGGCCTACAGTCCGTAGTTGCAGAACTACAAAAGTGCTTCTGTATGTTAAGTGGAACTAGGGCGTACCTAATAACGATTGTACTTTAAAGCCTGCTTACCACCCACATTTCTAACCGTGCTTATTCCCACTTTTGATGCTATTAATCCTTTAATCCTTCACATCTTGTGTTATGTTTTAACCTGTTAAAGTTAACACCGCATCTTTCTGTGCAGGCATCAGGCCTCCGATAATGAACGGGCCCATGCACCCCCGTCCTCTGGTGGCGCTGCTGGACGGCCGGGACTGCACAGTGGAGATGCCCATCCTGAAAGACGTGGCCACCGTGGCTTTCTGCGATGCCCAGTCCACCCAGGAGATCCACGAGAAGGTAGAGAAAGCCGTTCCTGCGTTTACATTTTGGACGAGTCAGACTAGTTTTGGCAGACGGATTTCCGTTGGGCTGGTAGCAGATGTTCGTTTATGCCGGGTTTAGCGTTGTAGCGTTTGCAGTTCGTTCAAGCTTGACCAGGCATGTCGGCTGGAACTCCGAGAGATTCCGGTAACAGTCAAACGCATTTGGAGCGAGTTAAACGGTGGCTTTCTAACTAACTGATTTGTCTCTCTTCCTAATTTCTAATTTCGCTTTCTAAGCCCATACACGATGTATTGTAGATCAAACGAAAATCAGTGCGTGATCGCAAATGAACGCAGTCGAACATGATTGCTGCTGAAGATAGAGGAGCAAACGGTGCGGTGAGCCTACTTCCAAAAAGTTGAAAATACTTAACAGAGAAATCATTTCTTGCTTAGCACCATAACTCTCTGGTTTCGTATTTGTTCCCAGACCTTTCACCTACCAGTTTCTTAATCCTCATACCTCAAAGCTTCAGCTCATGAACTCATCAGTCCTGAATCCACCTCCTCATCTGGCCTTCTTTCTCTTTTTTCTTTTCTCTTTTCCTCTTATGACGTATTTATTACGCCTGTATGTCTTTTCTTTATGCCTTTTGCTTTTTTTGCAATCCTTGTTGGTACCAGGGAAATTCTCCCTCTCACAGCCACCTCACGTTTTGCTCGTTCTTGACTCGCCTTATGAAAGCTTTGGGACAGTTCCCAATCTAAAAAGGTCTGTATAAATAAATTGTACTTGATCAGTTTAGAGATTTTTGGATGTTACCAACTTTAGACCTTTTAGAATGATCTTGCATGGAGAGTAAATATGATAGATATGACATTGTTGTAATAGATACTGTCCTCCCTGTTATACAGTATATTCCCAGTTTATATGTTTCCAGTTTGAGTGTTTACACTGCTTTTACTGTACACTTTCTGACCTTCTGGCTTGCGGCTGCTGTTTAAACTAAGCACAAAGAAGCATCTGTTTCTCACATCGTCGTTCCAGTTTATTTCCATAATTATGATGTCAGGAACCAATAAATTAGATACAGCTGAAAGGAGAAACCATTGCAGAAATTGTTGAAGCCAACCATATTTTGTGCTTGTTTGCACATTAGCTACTGTATTAAAAAAAAAAAAACCCAACATGATTGAATCTTATGAGAGGTCATGCCTATTTCTTTTCTGCTGACTTGCCCATTCGTTTTTGGCACGCTGTATTGTGTGGTTCTGGACGGACGCCAGGCTGAATCTCTAAAGTCCCCTGTCAGTGCTTACAGAGCCAGATGGCTCTCCGGTTTTCCTCAGTGTCCTCGATCACAAGCCAATTTAAACTTCCTCTGCTGGATGAATTGGAGGGGGGAGGGAGTGTATGGGGGGGGCGTTTACAGTTCCTTCAACACAGAATGGAAACTCTTAGAGAGTCGAATACTGTTTCACTGCCAGAGTTCATAATCAGTGGTACATGCCGAGATGACGGGCACAATGTCGTACCTACTTCATGTCAGCCTAAGAATCGATTTTTTTTGTTTGTTTGTATGTTTTGTTTTTGGGATTGGTCGTATCTAGAGCCGTTTTATCCAGCATAATCAGATGATTCCTTTTCTGATCCTCTTTCTGTCTATTAATTATAAATCACAGAAGACAGGTAACAGTTCTTTTTAATGGAGACCTCTGTTTAATGGAGCGATCACAGAGGCCGTTGGCTTGGGCCTGGTTTTAGCTTGAATCTTATTGGCTTTGTTAGTTTTTTTTTTTTTTTCAAATTCAGCATTTTCAGCAAACTGGTGCCGTTTTAAACGTCTTATGAAATTCGCTGTTCCGAATGTTTTTCTCACAATTATTGCTTAATCATCTAATCGAAGTCAGCCAAGATCATTGCAGTTCATTGAAATGAACCCGGTTATGTGGGACTACGGTATTCTGCAGTTAGATTTCTAGATTCTAATATATAATATTATAATATATTGGGAATATGTTTCACAAAAGCAGTAAATGAATTCACTGAGCCCTAATGGATTTAACCAGACTTCAAACTTGGTGTCGTAAGGGGTCTAGAGGGCAGCGCTGAGTAAAGGTGGTATACTTGTTAGCTGTGGAGTAAATCTTTATTTCAAAGTTTTTTATCAGATATTTTTTAAACAGGGCTAGAAAGCAAGATTGATCATTTGTTTGTTTGGCTTCTTTAACGTCGCCATTGGCATCATTGGCCATGGTCAATGGCAATTAAGAGTAATCAATTAACTGAACAGGCGTCTTTGGGCTGTATGAGGAAACCGGAGTACCCGAAGTAATCCCACGCAGACACGGTGAGGACATGCAGACTCCACACAGAAAGGACCCAGGCCGCTCCACCATGAGATTGAACCCGGGACCTTCTTGCTGTGAGGCAGCGATGCTACCCCATCGAGCCCCCGTGCTCAAGATGGATCGTTTAGCACGATTATTTATATGAAAACTAATCATAAGCTAAAGTTAAATGATTATGACAGGCCGGCAAGGCGAACTGCTCCCGTGCCACATATAGGCCACTGCTATAAATTCATAGTAGAATACTAAATACTGGTTTTGTCCTTTGTAAAAACATAATTTACATATGTGATTGTACAGGAAGTGTTTAGTTGTGATAGAGTGTGTTCTCTATTTTATTATATGTTACATAATATTATATTATCCCTCATTTATCAGTCTACACCTTAGATTATTAGCAAGCACGGGGGCTCGGTGGGGTAGCAGCGCTGAATCACAGAAAGAAGGTCCCGGGTTCAATCCCGATGCGTAGGTTTACTCCGGGTACTCCGGTTTCCTCCCATAGTCCAAAGACATGCACGTTAGCTTCATTGGTGTTTCTAAAGTGGCCCTTAGTGTGTGTCTGTGTGTGTGTCCCACGATGGATTGGCGCCCCGTCTAGGATTGTTTCTGCCCTTGCGCCTAGAGTTGCCTGGTTGCCACCAGCTGGCCCGTGACCCCGTGTGGATTAAGCGGAGGAAAATGGATGGATGGATGTTTTCCAATATGTTCTCTCTGTTAATATGTATTTAGCTTATGCTTATATAAGCAATTTCCATAACTTTAATAGTGATGTAACTTATTCGAATCATTATACTAAATTTAGGGTCGCACATCTTGCTTCTGCATCCAGGTACTGAACGAGGCGGTTGGAGCACTCATGTACCACACCATCACACTTATGCGAGAGGACCTGGAAAAATTCAAAGCGCTTCGAATAATCGTCCGCATCGGCAGCGGCTTTGACAACATCGACATCAAATCAGCTGGAGAACTGGGTAAACGTCCTTCTATAGTCACCAGTATTGCACAGTATATGCATCGTGTTTGTCCTCCAGATGTAATCTTTTGACGGATATGCAGGCATTGCTGTGTGTAACATGCCTTCGGCTTCTGTGGAGGAAACAGCCGACTCCACGCTGTGTCACATCCTCAACCTGTACAGACGCACCACATGGCTACACCAGGCGCTCCGTGAGGGTACACGGGTCCAGAGCGTGGAGCAGATCCGCGAGGTGGCATCAGGAGCCGCCCGAATCCGAGGGGAGACGCTGGGCATCATCGGACTCGGTTAGCACTCGCATCAGAAACTTCCTATTAAAAATATAGGGTTATTTGAAATGAGTTACAGTGTTTCTGCTTAATATAACATACACATATATACACTGGTACACAAACATTAGGGATATTTCAAAATGAATATGAAGCCATTAAAAAAAGAAGCATTTGGTTTTATGTTAATAAACAAGTTCATCAGAAAAGCAAATGAAAAGTCAAAGAAAGTTGTTTGATTATGTAAATGAGATGCAAACTCAATTATGGTGATTGAGTAGTAAGTGGAGAATGTTAAACTGGACGAGAGTGCCCCCACATTGACTGTTCATTAGGGCGTATGGTCACCCAAGAGGGCCAAAACACCCTGACAGTGATGAGACACGGACAGGATCAGACTGTCTAGCAGTTCTTCTGGGATCTTGTTTGTATTCATTTTGAAATATCCCTTCATTTTTGTGAACAGTGTGTACAAACATACCTCACTGGCTGCACACAATTAAGAAGAAATGAGTTCTGTGTGCAACACAGACCTTAAAGTACACTACTCACAAAACTTAGGGGATATTTAATTGTGGGAGATTTCATTTTGAAATATCTCCTAATTTTTGAGCAGTATATTTCCTGCATAGGCATTAAGTTGAAGCAAAGTAACTTCATATTCATGAAAATAAATGTAATAAAACGAAAGAAATCCAGGCGTTTGGAGCTACAACATCCAGGGTTAAGACATTTTTATCTCATTTCATTATAATTTGGTAATATTAAAGAGCAGTGTATATATATAACAATTCTATTTTAATCTGAATTCCTTATAATGATATGTTGAATTGGTAAAAACCTGATCATGGAAAGTGGGTCAGATTAATCGCCTTAGTGCCGAAGACATTTTCTGTCATTTAAAACAGACTTAAGTGCAACACACCGTAAATACAACAGGAAATATTTTACGTTGTCACATAAAAGACAGGATGAAAGTGAGGGAACAGAGAGAACACACAGAGAGAGAGAGAGAGAGTGGTACAGAGGGGGCTGAGAAAAATCAATAGGCCCTTTCATAGCAAACAATTGTAGGGACTAATTTTGGTAAAACTATCACCTGCGTTGCTCCCCCGAGAACTACGTTCGTTCCTTATGTTACGTTCGCACCACCGGCAGAGACACTGTGTGACGCCGATGCGGCATAAGCTGCAAGAATTCAGCTAAGACGACTCAAAGTTGGATTCAGTAAAGCCACGTTGCACAGGCAGTCCCATTTTTTTTTATTTTAAGCACAAAGATCTGTTATATACAGCTCTAGTGGTCTTGACTTGGCTTTAGTGGTTGCGACTATAACACTAGATGCTATGATTTATTTGAAGTAAGATTTGCACCGTAGAGGAATCTTCTCCATTTGGAAGGGATTTCCTTAAAAACGAATCCCAACAAAACCAGACGTTTTATCGCCGTTATTTGTTCGCTGATTTGTTCGTTTGTGTGCGTCTCAGGACGTGTTGGTCAGGCCGTGGCTCTGAGGGCTAAAGCGTTTGGTTTTAATGTGATCTTCTATGATCCGTACCTGTCTGACGGGATGGAGCGAGCCCTGGGTCTTCAGCGAGTCAACACATTGCAGGATCTGCTCTTCCATTCCGACTGCGTTACGCTGCATTGCAGCCTGAACGAACACAATCACCACCTCATCAACGACTTCACCATCAAACAGGTAACTTCTTTACTTCTCTTGGGGCAGCTTTACAACATTCTATTATCTTCTAAGACCGGTCCCAAATTAAACCAGTCCAGGGCGACAGTGACAAGGAAAAAGTCCTTGGGAGGACCAAGACTCAAAAAGGGAGCCGACCTGCTTGGGTGACCTAGATGTTAATTGTAAGAATTAAGTTTTCAGAAATAGTAAAACCATTCATTATCACAGATGCATAAAATATTGAATAACACCCACGTATACCACAAAAGCCACAGATCACCTTATTTATTTATTTATTTGTTTATTTATGACCGTAACCATTTCTCGATCCGCGTGTGTTAGATGCGCCAGGGTGCGTTCCTGGTGAACACTGCACGAGGGGGCCTGGTGGATGAGAAGGCTCTAGCTCAAGCACTTAAAGAGGGCAGAATACGTGGAGCAGCTCTGGACGTCCACGAAACAGAACCCTTTAGGTGAGTCCTGGTTTTTGAAAAAGCCCAATAAATCCATGCTTTTTGTACTTGAAACATCACCGTACACAGAAGCTGCTTTCAAAAACAAGCACGCACCCCTTCTATACCGCTCGCGAAAAGGATTTCAAAATGAAATGTCCGTGACGAAATGTCCCCTTTTTGTGAGCAGTCTAGATAAGAGCCATTCACTCCCAGAGTGCTTTATTGGAGACAATAGTAAACGTTCTCATTCACGCACTCCACTGCTATCCACTGTGTACAGCTATTTTGAGCAAAAAAAAAGCATCTCGGAAGGTCGAACCCGTCGAACGCTGGAGGCAGATGGGCTGCAACGGCAAAAACAGAAAGCTGGGGGCACAAAACTGGAAAAGTTGAAAACGTTGAAAATGTTAATTAACAGACCATTGTACGTCAAATTAAGTGTTTAACACCCCCCAACATGCACACACACACACACACACACACACACACACTTTCTCCTTGCAACCATGCCATGCATACCTTTTGTTCATCAGTTTTCTTCTTATGTTTTACTCATGAGCCTTAATGTAAGGCCTTTAGCTGCTTTGAAGTTACCCTGGGTGTAAACCATTATACCCATTACTCTTGGTGTGATCTTTGTTGGTCGACCGTTTCTGGGGAAGATACCATTTGTGCACAGTTTGTGTGATTGTGGATTGAAATAGGTTTCGTAACCTAACCTATGTCAGCCTGGTGAGCATAAGCAACTCTTTTTGTCAGGTCTTCAGGATTCTCTTTTCTTGGTACCATGATACACTTCCGCAAAGGTGCACTTTTAAAGATTTTTGATAGATTCCCGTTCTTTAAATACACCAGAGCACCCAGTGGCACCACTTTCAAATGAACTGCTCATATTACAGGTTCACATCATCTTGCCACCCACAGATGTCATATTTGACCATTAACCCCAACAATTTGATCGATTGGGTTCTCTTTACCTTCTGTTTAGACGTGTTTCGAAGATCTGATCTGATCTCACCTCCCCACTGTGTCTGCTAGTGAAACATGAGCACTTGCCAAGCATTTTAGTGCATCCGTGTTCAGTTCCCACCTCAGCATCAACTGTCTGGTTCGTTTAACTCCTGAACTCCCATGTCTCAGTTTCACCCAGGGTCCTCTGAAAGATGCCCCTAATCTGATCTGCACTCCTCACGCTGCCTGGTACAGTGAGCAGGCCTCCATCGAAATGAGAGAGGAAGCAGCCCGGGAGATCCGCAGAGCCATTACCGGTACAACACAGTCACTTTTTGCCAGCATGCCACCATACACATGCCTCAGAGAAAACGTAATGAGAAGAAAAATCAATACCCCAAATCAAATGCAATCGATTTTTGCTTTTGCGTACCGACAAGTTCTTGCTTTGCTGTAATTATGTTTTGTTTGTCGCCAGGTCGGATTCCAGACAGCCTGAAGAACTGCGTTAATAAGGAGTTCCTCACACAGAACACCCACTGGGCAGGCATGGATCCTACCATCCACCCCGAGCTTAATGGAGCCTACAGGTACACTTACTGCTCATTACTGTTGCAGCACCGGAGTTCATTACGGGTGCTCCCCGTTTATGAGGGTCTAGTTTGCGATTTTTTAATTTTTTTTATTTTACAAGGGGAATCTGACAATACAGTTCTGTTCTGATACTCCTCTGGGAGGAGTATCTACCGCCAATTCCGTTTCAAGTTCAACGTATCTACAAACCGGATTCCAAAAAAGTAGGGACACTAAGCAAATTTTGAATAAAAACTGAATGCAATGATGTGGAGGTGCCAATATCTAATGTTTTATTCAGAATGGAACACAAATCACAGATCAAAAGCTTAAACTGAGAGAATGTATCATTTTAAGGGGATAATATGTTGTTTCCAAATTTCATGGCGTCAACAAATCCCAAAAAAGTTGCGACAAGGCCATTTTTACCACTGTGTGGCATCCCCCCCTCCTTCTTACAACACTCAACAGGCGTCTGGGGACAGAGGAGACCAGTTTCTCAAGTTTAGAAATAGGAACGCTCTCCCATTCATGTCTAATACAGGCCTCTAACTGTTCAATCGTCTTGGACCTTCCTCTTTATGATACGCCAAATGTTCTCTATAGGTGAAAGATCTAACCATTTCAGTACCCGGATCCTTCTCCTACGTAGCCATGATGTTGTGCATCTCTCTTACCATTTTGGCTTCTAAGAGACATTGACACTCTGAGAAGCTCTTTTTATACCCAATCAAGTTGTCAATTGACCAAATAAGTGTTAATTGGTCTTCCAGCTGTTTGTTATATGCTCCGTTTCCTTTTTCCAGCCACTTATTGCTCCTCGTCCCAACTGTTTTGGGATTTGTTGACACTGTGAAATGTTGAAGCAACATATTTTTCCTTTAAAATGTTACATTTACTCAGATGAAACTTTTGATCCGTCATCTATGTGCTATTACGAAAAAAATAATGACATTAGCCATCTCCACATCATTGCATGCAGTCTTTATTCACTATTTGTTTAGTGTCCCAACTTTTTCGGAATCCGCTTTGTAGATTCTATGGGTTTAATATAGTCTATACTCTTAGAGCGGAGCATTTCCAGCTTGGTGACTGTTGGTACCCGTGTCACTGAAAAACTATTTAAGAGTGCGTTCCTGATTGCTGACTATCATCAGATCAGTTGAGATGGTTTCTTGTAACAGGATAGTGAAACTAATCATATTTTAGAAGCCTTCATCTTTTCTCTTCTTGTTTCTGTCCCTGTCGCTGTGCAGGTATACTCCCGGTGTGGTGAGCCTGGCGTCCGGCGGTCTACCCCCGCCGGTGGAGGGCATCGTACCGAGCGCCGTACCCATCAGTCACAGCCTCCCTCCCGTAGCACACCCGCCCCACGCGCCGTCTCCGGGACAGACGGGGAAACCGGAGCCGGACCGGGAGCAGCATCCCAACGAGCAGCTGTAGCTATGTTCCTAATCGCGAATTTTCCGTACCACTAGAGAACTCTCCTGGTCCTTTACCGCCCCAAAGAGGAGCAGCACAACAGGCTCTTGACCAGCACAGAATAAAGACCCAACACGACCACGAGTCTCTGTCTGTAACAGCAAACATTTGAACTGAAACTGGTGGACTGAGCTCGCTCTCTCACTTTCCCTCTCTTCATTTGGTCTGGTGTAGAGATTTAAAAAAAAAGACGCATTTTCCCTCAAGTCCTGCCGCTTAAATTTAGGTCTGTCCCGTGCAGTGGACGAGTTTCCCCCTTTCTTTTGCGTGTCCGATGGGTTTTGTTGTTGAACAGCTGTAGTTCTGAATGTAACCTGTTTGTGTACAGTTTTTAGGATCTGATCAATGGTTTGTAGAAAAAAAAGAAAAAAAAACAGCATAAAGGGAGGCACCCATCTACCAATAGATATGATTTTTTTTTTATTGTCGTTTTAATTTGTTGCTATAATTTTAAAAGCCCCGAAAGAGGCCCGTTTTGCACACCCTCTCAGGAAAATGATTTCCCCCCCATGTCCACCCTCCTCCCTACAAATATAAAACCACATAGTGCATTGTTTTTGTATCCATGTGTCCTTTTGTAGTCTAATTTAGCAAAGTACTTTAAAAGAAGTATATTCAGTATGTTTTTTTTTTTTTTTTCCATTCCTGTTTGTTTAACTTGGCATGTACTACCTTACGTGTTAAAAAAAGGTTCCGTTCGTGTCTGACGGAAATGAAAAAAGTTTGTCTTGTGAAAGCTGGCGTCATGCTTGCCTGTTTGTGTGTGACTTGACTGTACCGTGTTTTCTGAGCGGCTCCGGGCTGCTGGGGTAGTTCCATCGCCTACATAGTTTCCTTCCTGGTTCAAGTGGTAGGCTAGCAATATACATACTATATATACTATGAGATATCATTATTTTTTTGTTAAACAGAATCCAAAAAGAAATGTTTGTGACTGTATGCATTTGTATGAATTATTTTAAATGAAATAAAAGTCCAAATGAAATGAAAGGTCTTTTTATTCATGGACAAATGACACGAAAAGTCATCAGCACCACTCAGAAAATGTAGAATGATGCATCCGTGTAAGTATAGGAATATATGAAATACATTTATTTTCATACCTGTTTAATATAATTCAGGGTTGAGGGGAGTCAGACCCTACCCAGCAGCAGAGGGCGCTAAGTGGGAACCAAGCCATGACAGTGCGCCAAAGGAACACATTATAGAACAAGTGGAATTTGTTTCGTTAAATCCTGTTTTATTCATTCATTCATTTTCTTCCGCTTGACCCACCCGGCAACTCTGGGCGCAAGGGCAGGAACAACCCTGGACGGGGTGCCAATCCATCGTAGGGCACTCACACACAGTCACACACTAAGGGCCACTTTTAGAAACAACAATTAACCTAATGCGCATGTCTTTGGACTGTGGGAGGAAACCAGAGTACCCGGAGTAAACCCACGCAGACACGGGGAGGATATGCAGACTCCACCCTGGGATTGAACTCAGGACATTCTTGCTGTGAGGCAGCGGTGCTACCCCCCATCGAGCCACCATGCTGTCGTATATTTCTAACATCACAATTCTCAATTATTCATCAAATAATAAACAGCTGTCATCTCAATGGATTCTTAGATAGCCCTTTTTTGCCTTCTTTCCTTCCTTAAACTCTAGGTTCTGCTCTGGAACGTGCTCTCACTCGCCAGAGTATTAACAGCTGTAAACAAATAGCATGCCATTAAGTTTTGCAGAGCGTCCTGGAACAAATCCCTCTGGATACGAAGGGATGACTCTACTCTGTTTATGGATGATTTTCCAAACACAGCTATGGAATTGTGAACAAGTTCCTAAATGTATTCCATTTCAATTTACATCCTTTAGCAGACACCCTTATCCAGAGCAACTTATAATTAATTAATAATTAATACAGTCTTACAATCCAACCAGTTGTGAGTTAAGGGCCTTGCTCAGGGACCCAACTGTGGCAGAGGTGGGATTTGAACCCTGTACCTTCTGTCCATAGTCCAGTACCCAAATTTTATGAGCAGTGTGTATTGCTTGGCACAGGATTAAAACATATCTTACGTTTCCTCAGCCAGTTCTTGCTGTAGTAAGAAGTAAGTAAGAAGTCACAAAATAACAGTTGCCTTGTATGGTCTGGTTGAGACTTATTTAGGTCTAAACAGTAACGGCATCATCATTTTCTTCCTTCTCTGCTCTTCCTTTCCTCTTGTGACCATAAGCTCTCTCTCTCTCTCTCTCTCTCTCTCTCTCTCTCTCTCTCTCTCTCTCTCTCTCTCTCTCTCTCTGTCTCTCTCTC
>JAUZST010005161.1:0-41467 GCA_034779995.1 Parotocinclus haroldoi
GAGTAAAATAAAAATAAAGTCCGTCGTTGTGGACTTGTATTTGTCTTCTGTGTGTGTGTGTGTGTGTGTGTGTGTGTGTGTGTGTGTAAGTGCATCTGAGCTTTGTGTGTTTGCGTGTCTCTGCTCTGGCTCCAGTCTGCTGATAAAGAGTTTCTGATGTGTCTCTTTCATCAGAGCAAACACACTATTGATCAATGGCTTGTACGCGCGCACACACACACACAGAGGTACCCACCTTCCAGAACCATTGGATGACGGGGTGATTGGGGCAGTAGCCGTTTTTATAGACCGTGTGTTGCCTCCAGTCGTTTACGTCCACATCGCCCAGACCACACATCAGCAGCTACACAACAAACACACAACGCACTGCTTCAGAGCAGGGATCAATCCATAGCAGTAATCATTAATTAGTAATCAAACGTCCATCAGCATTAAAGGTGTTGTTTTTACAATAAATGAATTAAAAGACATAAAAAAACACAAAACAAAAACAACCACAATAAAACACAACAAAACCCCCAAAACATCGGAACGTTTCATTTTATCGTTACCTCCAACTCGTTCTCGTCAAAGATCTTGATCAAGTCGATGAGGATCAGCTCCGTGAATCCCTGTTAATCCAGTTACAAGATAAAAAGTTAAAGTTTATGATCGTACAGGGGTAAACGACGACGATGGAATCGCCACACTAGTTCAGATATTTTTTTGTCTTGTTTATTTCCAAATACAAAGCCGCGTCAGAAGCAAGAGTGAAACAGTGCCGCCTTGTGTTAAACGTGAGGAAGTGCATCAGGCTTTGGTTGCGATCTCAGTACCTCCATGAAGGCGTTCATCTGTTTCTGGACTCGGTTTACGAACCTCCACTGAATTACCAAACTGTTCAGAGAGAAAAGCAGACACTATTATTATTATTATTATTATTATTATTAGTCAGTAAATTATATGATAGTGACCATCTAGGTCCCAAGTCCGAACCACCCAAGTTTCATGTCTAAAATCCAGGACTTAACCGAACCAGGACCCATTTGCAAGTTCCAAATCTATTCACTCCAAGGTCTTAATCCAGCCAGGAGCCAGGACATGAACTCCCAAGTTCAAAGTCATAAACTGGCCAGATCCCAGGTTCTGAACCACACAAGTCCTGGGCTTTGAACCTCCAAATTCCCTGTCAAAATATTCAGTTCTGGGTTGTACACACCCAAGTTCTAAGGCTGAACCTCCCCAAGTCATAAACCACTCAGGTCCTGGGTCCTGAATCACCCGGATCCCAACCCTCATTCCATCCAGGTCCCGTATCTGAACCACAAAAGTCATGAAATGCCCAATTCCCATCTCGGGAACTTACAAATTACGAATAAGAACATACCAAATTCCTGGATACTAGCACATCCAGGTCCCAAACTCCACCATTCCCAGGTTGTGAACCAGCAAGCTTTAAGTCAGAAACCTCAGAGGTCTGGAATAGTCTGAACTAACCCAAGTCTCATGTTGTGAAGCACCAAAACGTTAAGACTCTGACCCCACGGTTCTACCTCGGACCTTCAGAAGTGTAAACAAGCCCCGTAGAAATTACTGCGTGATTTAACATGGTGAACGTACTCGATATATTCCTTTTTGTTCTCGTTGGTGACGACCATGTCCGACCCACTGGGCTTTAGATCCACCTGGTACGTCTGGAAGACGGAAGGAAAGATCAAACGTTACTCCTGCTCAATGTCACTCCACAGGGACCCGCGCCGTTTATTCCTTATATACTAGGCGCCCTCTAGTGGCGTACTCTCAAACCTGTCCAAAATTGTCCTCGTCGATGCAGAACCGCAGATCCAACTCGGTCGGATCGTTCTCCAGAATCCACTTTAGGGAGTTGTAGTATTCACTGTCCTAGAGAAACACGTCACAAATAGGAATAAGATGATATAAAACAATCCGATTACGCTCTCAAGTTCTGATTAAAAAACACAAAACGGTTTCTCAGCTTAAGACTGAATCTCGTTCCTAATGGTTCCTGGAACTAAAGAATGAACTCACCACGGACTCCATGTCATTCAGCGTGATGGGCTTCCCCAGCATCATCTTATAAAACGGCCTGATAAAGAAACCTGCCGCGAAAAAAAACAAAAACACTTGTCACACACTGGGTTTGTATCACTATCTTTATGAGGACCTTAGAGAAAAATGTATAATAAATGCTACACCGGCCCCTATACCTCAGTAACCTAAAGAAAATGTTTTCTTGGCTCTTTTGTTTTTTTTTCCCAAATCAAGGTCTCCGTCGTTGTTTAAAAAAAACAACAAACCAAATAAATGTGAGTCTGCAAAGATGTGTCAGGTTTTCCTGTCAGTGTGAGGACTGTGTGTGTGTGCTGGTCCTCACAAGTACAGAAATACATGCATACGCTTTTGTTTAGGTTAGACTTTGTTTAGAATCTGCCTGTTGCTCGTTCTAGAAGCTCCTACAAAGGAACTGTTCTGCCTGGCAGCCAAGCTCTGATTGGTCAGCCTGATATTAAGACAGAAGGGGGGGGGGGTGTTTATAAGTAAACGTACCGTCCAGCAGCTTGCCGTGATAAACAGCCATTCCCGCCACCCGACCGATAAACTTAAAGTAGGAGAGATGATCCTCGTTACACAGACCAGAGTTGGGGTTGATCTGGAGCGTGTAGTTATCTCTGCGCACACACACACACACACACACACACACACGATGAAAAGATGATGAGTAACACGAGATCGTAAAGCGAAGTCGATAACGCTGTAACACTCACGTGGCCGAGTACTCAAACAGCCCATAATAAGGGTTGAACATCTCCTTGGAGATGAGGAAGAACCACTCCCTGGCCACACCCCCGTAATCCAGCCCTTTCTCTGATTCGAACTCGATCCAGAGCCTCGACTTGAGCACGTCCGGCCTCTTCAGGGACATGATCCTGCGGTACGACTCCTCAAATATACTGCCCCTGTGCAACTTCATCTCGAACCGGTTCGGTATGTCAGCCTGCCAGAAACAGAGAGACAGGGAGAGGGAGAGAGAGGGAGAGAGAGAGAGAGAGAGAGAGACAGGGAGAGAGAGAGAGAGAGACAGCGAGAGAGAGAGAAAGAGAGAGACAGGGAGAGAGAGAGAGAGAGAGACGGAGAGAGAGAGAGAAAGAGAGAGACAGGGAGGGAGAGAGAGAGAGAGGGAGAGAGAGAGAGACAGGGAGAGAGAGAGACAGGGAGAGAGAGAGACAGGGAGAAAAAGAGAGACAGGGAGAGAGAGAGAGACAGGGAGAGAGAGAGACAGGGAGAGAGAGAGAGAGACAGGGAGAGAGAGAGACAGGGAGAGATACGTGAGGGAGCAAGAAAGGGCACTAGAGTTAAGGTGGCCAAAGCGTGAGATGTAGAGGCTGAAATGGAAGGGCAGGAATGAGAAAAGTGATACAAAGGAATTTAAGAACAAAAAAAAGTACTAAAGCATGAGAAAGACAGAAACATATTGTGAGGCAGAGGGAGAGAGACTGGCCTTTTTGTTCCATCAGCACGACTCAGAATTTTCTGCGAATGACTCACCAAACCTGTGTGTGTGTGTGTGTGTGTTGAGGGCCATTTTATATACACTGCTCACAAAATGAAATGTCCCATAATTAAATATTCTTTAACTTTTGTGAGCAGTGTATCACTGTAAGGACTAAATGTCCACACACAGAATATTCTGGAATTACATAAACCAAGTACTTCTGGTAAAGTAGCAATACCCAAGGTAAAATGCACTGCTCAGAACATTCAGGCTATATTTTAAAATTACATATCCCATAATGAAATATTTTCCCTAAGTTTTGTGAGTGGTGTATTACTCCAGTATAGTAGAAGCCATCCCATTAGAACTCCACTTAAGTACAAGTACAAAGTTTTTGCCTTTGAATGTACTGAACTACTGAAAGTAAAAGTACCTATATTTATTATGGCTCTAATGTCCTATTATCGCTTTTTATAAGAAGACTTGCTCAACACATTTTGGGTGAAAACACTCTAGTGTCACTATTGGTACATCAAGCTTGTAACAGATCAGTCAGTGTTGTTCAGTGTTCTCCTGATGGTGAACATAAATGACTGTGAGGGATGCGTTTAGTTGCTTAGAAGTTATCTTAGATTACATTTTGACTTCACACACTATTAAACACCTTGATCTTGGAGTCATCTTTCTTGGTCAGCTACTCCTGCGTAGGGTAACAGCCCTTTATAGATGGTTGTGTAACCTTTTCCAATGTTGTGTAGCCTAATGAGAAATCACAACTTCTCCTATGGTCCGCAGAAATCTAGGGTTTTCTGGCACGCACAAAAAGAACATGACGCTCAAATCATGACAGTTCAGAAAAGAAAATGACCTGTCACAGGTGAGCTGATATCCTACCTTTTTAAAATCTACAATTAATTTACAGCATCATATGCTACCCAAAGAAATAAAAAGCTATATTAGCTGCAGTAATGTTATATTAGTAGAAAGTCCCTACAATGAAAGACAGACGTGCGTGTGCGTGCGGGCGTGGGTGTGTGTGCGTGTCAGAGTAATAGTGTAGTATTGTTTTTTTTTGTAATTATTATTTTTCATTAATGTACACTCAGCATCTCATGTTGACAGAAACAAACAGACAATAAAAAAATAGACATTTTTGTAAAGTTATTACAAACTGAAACATCACATGGTCATAAGTATTCAGACCCTTTACTGTAACATTAATATTTAACTCACAAGCTGTCCATTTCTTCTTATCCTTCTTGAGATTCTTGAGGTTTTATTCCTTCATTGGAGTCCAGCTGTGTTTAATTGAACTGATTGGTTCAATTAGATTGATTATTAAAGGCACACACCTGTCTATATAAGACCTCACAGCTCACAGTGCATGTCAATGCAAATGAGAATCATGAGGTCAAAGGAACTGCCCAAGAAGCTCAAAGACAGAATTGTGGCAAAATGCAGATCTGGCCAAGGTTACAAAAAAACTCTGCAGCACATAAGGTTCTACATAATGAAATAAGTTTCGGAGAACCTAGACCTGGTTGTCCAAACTGAACAATCGTGGGAGAAGAGCCTTGGTGAGAGAGGAAAACAAGAACCCAAAGATCACTGTGGCTGAGCTCCAGAGATGCAGTAGGGAGATGGGAGAAAGTTCCAGAAAGTCAACTATAACTGCGGCCCTCCACCATTTGGGGCTTTATGGAAAAGTGGCCCAACGGAAGCCTCTCCTCAGTGCAAGACATATGAAAGCCTGCATAGAGTTTGTCAAAAAACACAAGAAAGACTCCCAGACTATGAGAAATGAGATTCTCTGTTCTGATTAATTGAAGATTGAACTTTTTGACGTTAATTCTAAACGATATGTGTGAAGAAAACCAGGCACTGCTAACCTCCGGCCCTATACAATCCCAACAGTGAAACATGGTGGTGGCAGCATCATACTATGGGGGTGGTTTTTTTTTTATAGCTGTATGGACAGGACGAATGGTTGCAATTTGAAGGAAAGATGAAAGCGGCCAAGTACAGACATACCCTGGAGTGCTCAGGACCTCAGACTGGGCCGAAGGTTCACCTTTCAACAAGACAATGACCCTGAGCACCCAGCTAAAATAACGAAGGAGTGGCTTCGGAACAACTGTGATCATTCTTGATTGTTTATTTTCTGTCAAGATGGGATGCTGAGTGTACATTATTGAGAAATAAAAACTTTTTGGATTTTAGCAAATGGCTGCAATAAAACAAAGAGAGAAATTTTTTTCCTCCTTGGTAATGGTCATGATGTGGGACAATTAAGTATGATTAAATACCCAGAGATTCAAAAAGACCAGATACACTGACCGAGTTTTTGAAAGAAAGTCAGAGCTGAGTGCAAATGTGAAAACAAATTCCTGTAAAGATGATGGGTGCTTGAGCTGATTAATCCGATATCTACAGAGCGAATGATATACCAAAGTGCAGTGGCAAGAGAATATCATTACCGAGAAAGAAAGAGAAAAGAGTCCAGGTAAAAATAAGTGAATTAAAATGTCGAGTGGGTAGGACCGTGAAATGGTGGATAGGAGCCATTCTCCGTTCAGCCTTATATATTGGTCTCTGGAGAGGAACTCCCACTGTTTCTGTTGGGCTTTGGTTAATTAAAGCCATGTGCACAGAGGTACACATGCAGCCTTTTGTAGCTCTCTTCCATATCTCAGCTCTCTTTCTTTTTTCTTTTTCTTTTTACATTCACTCGTATAAATAGACCTGGTGTAGTGCCTCTCGTCATGCTGCTTTCCCCCAGGGAGGCTTTCTTGCTGTAATCAAAATCTACTGCCTATGAGGCTCTTCTGTCACTCACTCTCTCTTCACTGTGATGAAGATGTGAGCTACAAACAGAGAGCCCTAGATTACAGCCTCGGGCACCGTTCGAAACTCAGACTGGATGTAAATCTGAGAATACGCAGCAGAGATCAAAATCACATTATGTGATGAGCCCAGCATGTCAGCTCTTGGAGGGAAGGTTAAAATGGAGAAGTCAGAATGAGACTGTCAAAAAAATAGTGTGAGAAATAGCATTGCGATCCATAGTTTAAATGTATTAATTGTGTCTTCACAGAGTAGTATGTAGGATGACTGTAAAGACATGCTTATTGCTAACCGTTACATTAAATAAAGCTTTCACTCTGTATAGACAAACACTGGGTTGTACTGCGGAGCTACACGACTGTTACTGGACTGATGTTGCCTTGCCAACATGTCTGCATTGCTTGAGTTTCCGAGTCAGTACAACGGTTACGACATTTAATCAGTCTGTTATTCAAACTATTAATCAGAAGGTTGCGAGTTCAAATTTCTGACACCTGACTCCACCTGTTGAATTAGATTCCACTTTCATACGACTGATGGGTTGAATTAGATGTAGAGCCCACACAAGTTCTTTGTGAGATTTCTCACCACATCATATAATCTTCTATAAAACTATTTACTGATAGAAATTTGCTAGTGACTTCCTATAATCGAGTTCACTTATTTTAAAATCGTTTATGACCAAGGTAGAAAATAAAGCAGAAAGATATTCCCGTGCCACCTCACCTTTATGCACAGAGTCAGTCTTCCTGGGCTCAGTCATCACATCCACTGCATACGTAGTGCATTTTAAGTGTAACCACAAGTCCAGCTTGACTAGACTGAGAAGCATGTAAATCGCTTTTGTGATTGAGCTTGACCTTAACACTCAGACACCTCAAGATGACTTTTCATTCACATAAAAAAAATGTAAAAGCGATGGTGAAGAACTTTGTCAGTGACGGGTTTAAATGTGCTCTGTAAAGCCAGAGCGCTTACATTAAGCTTACAGAAAAGAGTTTATTCAGCCGAGTTAAAAGAAGGATTTGAACTAGTCATGTTAACGTGGCACATTTTATGAGGATTCATTTAAAGATGCTGGCATCAAAAGACCACCTTAGGAATCTGGAGGAATGTAATAGGGGAATCAGTTGCCAGACAAAATAGATTTCATGTCTTTATGCCCAAAGTGCATTCTGAAAGTCTTGAAACCCTTTCACTTTTGACATATTTGGTTAGGTTTCCCCCCATCATTCTGCACTTAATACCCCATAATGGTGTGAAAAGTGAAAACAGAATTGTAGGGGGTTTTGTTTTTGCTAATTTATTAAAAAGGAAAAGCAAAAATACTGAAATGACCTAGGTATTCAGACCCTTTACTCAGAATTAGGTTAAAACCCCTTTAGCAGTGACTACTTTAGCCTCCAGTCTTCTTGAGTACGATGCTACAATCATGGCATATCTGGATTTGGGGATTTAAGAACCTCTCAAGAGCAGGTTGGACGGGTATCACTGGGGGACAGCCAGAGGTTAGGTCTGGTCAAGTCTCTTCAGAAAGTTTCGATTGGGTCCAAGTCAGGGATCTGACGGAGCCACTCAAGGACATACACAGAGTTGCCCTTAAGCCACTGCTGTGCTGTCTTGACTGTGTGTTTAGGGTCGAGTGCTCTTGATCAGATTTTCATTAAGAATATATCTGTACTTTCAGGTTTCCCTCAATTTTGACCAGCCTTGTTGTACATGCTGAAAAACACTGACGCAACATGATGCTGCCACCACCATGGCTCACTGTTGGGATGGCATCCGGCAGGTGATGAGCAGTGGTTCCCTCCAGTCATGAGGCTTAGATTATTCTATCTTGGTTTTATCAGTCCATATAATCTTGTTTCTCAGTCTGAAAGTCCTTTGGGTGCTTTTTCTGCAGACTCTTTTGGTGTCATGTTTCTTTTTCTGAGGAGAGGCTTTTGTCTGGCCACTCTGCCATAAAAACCAGATTGGTGGAGTGCTGAAATGGCTGACCTGCTGGGCACAGGATCCTTGGAGCTCAGTCAGAATGGTCACATCTCTTACCAAAGATCTTCTTTAATGAATACTTAGTTTGGAGGGGTGGTTCATACTGAAGGCCACTGTGCTCTTGGGAACTTTGAGTGCAGCAGATTTTTGGAGCCTTCTCCAGACTTGTCACAACCCTGTCTCCGAGCAGTTCTTTTTTTCTTCATGGCTTGGGTTTTGCTCTGATATTGATTGTTAGACCTTATACAGACAGGCGTGTCTCTCGTGTCTCTCCCATCATGCCCAATCAATTCAATTTACCACTGGTGGGCTTCAAGGTACATAAACATCTCAATGACAATAAAGAGAAATAGGAGGCCTCCAGAGCTAAATTTCAAGTGTCATAGCAAAGGGTCTAAATACTTACGTCCATGCACAATTTTTGCTAAATAAACACAAATATATGTTTTCACTTCTAAAACATAACACAATGTTTTAATAAACATAAGGGTCTAAAGACTTTCAAAATGCATTCAAACAAGCTGATTTAATACTCAGCTTATTATTAACTCTGAACTATCTATCTTCTTGTTACACAAATCTTGAAATATGTGTTTATTCGCAGACAGAAATCATAGCTTTTTGTATATTGCTGTACCACTGACACCAAATATTGTCCCTATCATGCAGTCCATTCTAGGTTTTCTGTAACTTGCAGAGTTTAGTGTGATATAAAGCTCATACCGAATCTGAATCGGGAAAGAACTCATTTAGAATGATATAAAACCTTAACGCCACTGACGTCTTGTGAAACAACTATTACCTCAGGATGCTTATGGAGCATGAAAATGTTTTGGCTTTAGCTAAGTAAAACTAGCTGTAGCCCCCCATAAACAGAGCAGTGAGTCATAAATCAAATTTTAATTTGTACATTTCATTCCAGAAAACAAAACTGAGTCCTTACAAAACGAGGTCTATAATGTTTGAATCCTGAAACAGCCGACGCAGAATAGGATCTTATATTTTCAGTATAATAATACATTTAAGCAATTCTAAAAAGGGAAAGGCTAACTATTTTTGTATGAAATTACTGCATATATTTATAGAATTGGATGGGTGGAAACTCATATACTTGGCAAAAAGCAGGGGAGCATAATAATGAAATTCTCATCTAAGGTCTCACCAAAGGCCTCTTTGCTTTCTTTTTCTGCCATGATTCATGCTCAGAGCACCTATCCTATTTCAAAGGTCACTTGTTAATAAATTCATGCACATTTTAAGTTAAGTTTCTTCGTATTATTTGTATATATTTATTGGAACCTGGTCAACGTATTAAAAACTAATGTAAACAAGATGTTTCACATAACAAGCCACATTTCTCAAATCTGATTTTTTGCTCAGATCGGATTTGGCTTTCATGACTGTTCGCATTTACAAATGTAAGTGACCTGCATCTGTCTGTAATGTGAACGAATCTGTCTCTGAAACGCTATTTTGCCGCACCAAGCGCCTGTGTGAATCAAATCTGTTTTGAAAAGATCGGGTTCCACACATTCACGCAGCCCTGAAAAAATCAGATCGAAGCCACATTAAGGCAGAAAATCTGAATTGAGTCACTTCAGCCTGGTAATGTGAACGTATCCGAAGTGTTCCATATAATACTCTCTATCACTAGTACAAAAACCCTTCATGCTACTGCTTGACTAAAAGGTGGATTTTTTCTACTCATTCATTTGAAGCAGTTAAAAAGGTCACAGGTCTCCAGAGATCCCCAGTTTGAAACTGGAGTTTGCCTGTTCTCCCCATGTTCATGTGGGGTTTCTCTTCTCACGTCTGACATTCCAGAGAGGTTAGGTAATTGTCTTAGGAATACTCCAAAGTAGAGCTTGTCTATCGAAAAACACTTAACAGATGTAATTTTGCCCACATCATTTATTTTGAATATGTTTGTTGTTGTTGATTTCAATTCTGTTCATACCTTCCCCACTGTGCTTGTTTATGTCCTGCTGCCTTAAAACATCCTGCCCTGTATTTAGCCATGTGACTGTCCAGTCACTGACATAGAGGAGAAAACATAGAGGAGAAAAACACAGAGCTGTTTATAACAAAAAAAAATGCTGCGACTGTCATTTGGTTGGATTTTGGCTTTAGAGAAAATGACACTAAACAAAAAGAAGTCAGATGTAAATGCAGAAAACGTTTCATGTTCCAATCTCTTTGAACATTTTGAACGCAATCTCATTTAGAAACACTACAAAATATGAAAAGGATTCAGGAAGATGGAAGAAATAACAGAAGCCATTTCCTACTGTAATGTGAAGGATATGGCTCCCATAGTTACACTGGAGCTCAGTGCGTTTACAACTCAAATTAAAATTGCTCATGGCAATATTTCAAAGATTTGTTTACAATTGATTTTCTACTTTTCACGTGCCATTATGTAAGCTGTTGGAAAATAACATGAGATAATTAAATAATATAAATGATATGTGTGGAAAAAATGGGGGATATTTTATATTCCACGCTAATTTTTGTGAGCAGTATAGTTATCTACTGTTCAGGGAACTTGCTTTTCACCTTAAAACTAAACTGTAACACTTTCATAAGACATTTTCATTTTAAGTGATGTGTGCTACAATTTTAAATGGTCCAAAAAATATTCAGCAAATAACCAGTAACATTGTAACCATAAATGTGTGTTTTCTTCTCTTGTGATTTTAAAATCACACACAAAAAAAATGCCCTTAAATCTTTTGTTAGAAACAATTTGCCCCAGCTTTAATAGTTGAACATATTTACAATACAATCCTTGTCAGTGAACTCTGAGGGCATTAATCGCTCATTAGTCATAATCGAGTAAACAAGTTAATCGTGATATTGATGGATGAGGTTACTTTTTCGGATAAAACATTGCCGGGATGATAGGTAGGTGTGTTAAGACATTCCCTTTATTCATTAATGTATTCCTTCTTTTAACCGCTTAGTCCCTGGTCAGGGTCATAGGAAAGCTGAGCACACTGGGCACAAAGCATAAACAATTCCAGACAGGGCACCAATCAATTGTAGTACAAACAGTTTAATTTGCACCTATTTAACAGACACGATTACGGTGATAAAACCACTGATAAAAGTATTGCTCTGCAGTAGGGAACTTTGGGGTGAAACTGTAATTTCTTTTTCATTGACACCCTACTGTTGACAAGTTACGGTGCCAGAATTAGCACTGCTAACTGCAAAGGTATCTGGTGGTAGGACAAATGAAATCTGTTTCTCTTCCTGTGTTTTAATTCTTTTCTTGGCTCTCATCTCCACCAGTCACATTGGACAGTTTCTTAATAGGATCACCTACAATCATTTGTTATTTCTGTCCTTGTATGGTCGTCTGACTTGAGCATTTGTACATGTAAAGACAACCACTGTCTTTGTGATTAAAAACACCGGAACTCCAGATAGGTCAACAAAACAATTATAAAATGACAACTGCTGCGTACGTCAGGCTGAAAGTACAATACAAAGGCCCAAAAAGTACTTATGTGATAAATCACTCCCTTCATGCTCTGCTAAAGTATAGCACAAGTACAGAGGAACCTTGGAATTGTAACGCCTTTTTACTCAAATGATTCGATCAAAGAATGGTCAGCTTAATTTGTTTTTTAAATTCCTCAAACCTAAAAAAACAGCACACTAAATAGAACATGCAAGGTGCAAAACGGTACCCCAATCCCTGTAAAAACCCAAAAGAAGAAAATAGAGAGCGATTATAATGATATTATGTATGTTATTATTATTGTTATTGTTTTATAATTGTGTTTTATAAAAGTGTGTGTGTATGTGTATATACATATACATATACATATGTTTATCAGTTTATGGGTGGGATTTCAGACACGCCCTCCATCTCGTCTGTCCAAGTGATAAGACCTGCTAAAAATTCTTCAAACATTCACTGAAAATGCAAAAAATACACCTTGGTCATCATTATAAAGGTGGTCATTTCCCTTTATTTGCACTTCTTGAATTCACAATAATTATAATTCACATGAAGAACCAATGAAGTTCAGACATTTCACTGTATATGGCATGCTGCAGAGCTAATCGAGATGCACTTTAACGTCAATTAGACCTATTTTACAACACCTGCAAAGTATTTAAAGAAGTCATGATAATCTGGCCGTTCCTAGAAGGTTTGTGTTTTTTTTTTGCGTTTGTTGTGCAGAACTCCATAATCACAGCCAACTTGGCCCCTTTACAGTTGTTATACTCGAATGTGAAACGGCTTTCCGAAACACACTCCAGGGAAAGTTAAGCGTCAGTAATGAATCATGGTGCATGGCGTTTAGAGATGCTCCTCCCAGGTGGCTCCAAGGATTGCAACATACAGATATGCTTCACAGATTGCCACTCCATTCTAACAATTCCCTCTGCTTAAGACACCGGAAATTGTCAGGCACGGTTCGCATACTAAAAGGCATGACGCTGTACAAGTACTGTACTTACTAACCATTTCTAATAAAAGTGCAGCTTTTTCCTCACTGATGCAATGCCCATTGCATGGATGCTGCGAATGTGTCAGGTTTACACACACGGTTAACAATGGACTGTGCAATCACGAAAATAACACTTTTTTTTTTTTATCAAGTGAGCAAGGAGAACACCACAGATTCTAAAATGGCACGATCGGATTTTTCTTTCAGATATCAATGTGAATGTCCACTCTGAGAATCTGATCATCTAAAATAAGGGTTAAATGGGTTTCTTGATTATTCCAAAAACAGATCTGCATACATACGCAAAAACAAGACTTTCACCCCTAACCATACCATTCTGCACAACACAGAATGCAGACAAAAGGAGAAGTGAATGTTCAAGCGAGCATGGAAAACCATTTCCGAGATTAATGGGCCAGTTAAATTTGAAGGCATCCTTCTTCCACAACTTTCTCAGGGTTATGGAGCTACAAATACAAAGCGTCATCCTGACACCATTTCATATTTTCCCACTGAGTCGCATGCAGCAGTGAATTATCAATTTGCTTCAGTCATTCTCTTGTTGCTTAATATTTGTCTTTGGTAGGAGCTTATTCATTCTTTTGTTTACATACATGATTCATATAATTAAAATGCTGACAGTATTAGCAATTTACATAAGTATGATATTTACATAAGAGTCTGAAGCATTTGGTAGCATATGAGATATTCCACCCCCAGGACATTGCATGTATAGATATTTAATATAATTAATATAACTACTGTAAATAAATAAGAATTTGGATCGTCTGGATTTTCTGAAGACCATGAAAAGACCAAAAATACCAAAAAGACCAGTCTCTTATTTCTTCTGTATATTCGAATAGAATGTAACCAGACTGAAAAGGTCTACCTAGGATTAGTATCCTGTTGGTTAAATTATTTGATTATTTTAATGATGCACATGCTGGGTAAATCTTTAGAATGTGGTGATAACATGCGGTTACATTTTATGCATTTGCTAATTCTGTGCTAAAAGACTAACAGGACCGGGTAACACTACTGAGAGAACCCATGTAAAAATCAAATAAAATTACCAGTACTTTTTATGAATAGTTGATTATGTGTTGTTAGATTCAGTGTTAAAAAACTAAATGAAGTTTTTTAGGTACAGCAAGCAAATGGCACCCATTGGGCAGCATGACTCTGTTTCAAAACTTTTATGATTAATAATGTAACTTGTATACAAAATGACCTATTGAAGGATTGCAACGGAGAGATCTTCTGATATAGGAATTATTGCAGTTAACTCTACAAAGGCAAACAGTAATGTCAGTCTGTTCGGGGGAGAGATTAAATCCCAATACTGTCATTCTTCCCAAAGTTTTAGACTTAACTTTGGCCCTTATGACAACCATAATTTAACATTTTCATTTTGTCCCACTGAGATACATGCAGTAGTGCTCTCTCAGCAAATGGTTCACTTTTTCTGATATAATCATAGACTTGTTATATGTAAATATATTCTATATACTGATACTGAAGTCTGAAGATTGAGACAGCCTTGAAATGAACAGCAATCTAGGCTTTAATATAGAGTTTACTTTCCCAGACAGTTGTCTGGGAGCATCAGAGGAGACTAGCCGTGACAAATCAAAATGCACATCATTACATTTAAACAGCCGATATTTTTTATTCAAATTACTTAGCATCATCGCTACCACAACTTCAACCAGCAGCGACCAAGGCGCATGTCCAAAAGCTTGTGCCATACCACAGCCTACACCAGGCATGGGCAAACTACGGCCCGCAGGCCATATACGGCCCGTTGGGCTTTTTAATCCGGCCCGCCGAACTTGTCTAAATTCTATCGTTATATTAAACGAGTGAGGGTAATATTAATAAACCTCATTAATTTAGTATTTTCCCTGCAATTCCTGCGTTTCCTTGATAGATGGCATACTCAATATACATTTTCCTTTGTTGGGTGTATCTACTCTCTTGGCTACGCTTTTCCATTTAAACCCTTCCATAAAAATGAGCGGAGAAAAGAAAAGTGGACAGTGAGTGCCAAGTGTTTAATAAAGAGTGGACAACAAAATATTTTTTCACTGAAGTCCGATCAACTGCTGTATGTCAGATATGGCAAGAAACGGTTGCGGTTTTCAAAGAATACAACATCAGCAGTCACTTTGCTACGAAGCATGCTAACTACGCTAGCAAGCAGTCAACGCAAGAACGGGCGGCTACTGCTGACGGCTGAGGCTGACAGCTAATTTACAGACTAAAATTTATTTCAACGACAAACTGCGATTCAAGAGTCAAGTACCAAGGCAAGTTTTTTGCTGGCATTCAAATTAGCAAAGGCTAGCAAGCCTTTCTCCGAAGGCGAGTTTTTGAAAGAATGCATAATAGGGACAGCAGGTGTCTTGTGTCTGGAGAGCAAAGGCAAGTTTGTAAAAATGAGTTTATCACGCAGGACAGTGACTCGCCGTGTTGAACTAATTGATGAAGACATAGCCAACGAGTTAAACAAAAAGGCGGAATCATTTGATTTATATTCACTGGCACTGGATGAAAGTAACGATATAAAAGACACTGCTCAGCTCCTTATTTTTATCTGAGGGATTAACAAGAGTTTTGAGATAACGGAGGAGTTTTTGGCCATGGAGTCCCTGAGAGGACAAACCCGGGGAGAGGACTTGAATGACCGGTTGTATGCTGTCATCGAAAGAATGAAGCTTGGAGTAAACTTGCCAATGTCACAACGGACGGATCGCCAAATTTAACTGGAAAAAATGTCAGGCTGCTGAAAAGAATCCAGGATAAAGTGAAAGAGGAATACCCTGAACAGGATGTTATTTTCCTTCACTGCATCATTCATCAGGAGTCTCTGTGTAAGTCCGTATTGCATCGTAATCATGTCGGTAATCCAGTTGTGAAACTTCTTAACTTCATACGAGCAAGGGGACTTCAGCATCGTCAGTTTATTACGTTCCTGGAGGAAACCGATGCGGATCACCAGGACTTGCTTTACCACTCTCGTGTCCGCTGGTAAAGTTTGGGTGTTCCAACGAGCGTGGGAGCTCAAAGAGGAGATTGGTACATTTTTGGAGTTAATGGGGAATTCTGCCGAATTTCCTGAGCTGAGGGACAAGAACTGGATTTGTGACTTTGCGTATGCTGTGGACATATTTTCGCACATGAATGAACTGAAGGTGAAGTTACAGGGGAAAGATAAGTTTGTGCACGACATGTACACAACTGTGAGAGCCTTCAAATCCAAGCTGACTTAATTCTGCGGACAAATGTCAAACAAATCTTTCGCTCATTTCCCCACATTAGCCACACAGAAAGAGACCCCCCGAAACGCAAAGAAATACAGCGAATCACTGGACGACCTACACAGAGAATTCTGCCGTCGGTTCTCTGATTTTGAAAAAATTGAGAATTCGCTTCAGCTGGTGTCCTGTCCCCTGTCACAAGATCCCGAAACAGCACCACAGGAGCTGCAGTTGGAACTGATCGATCGTCAGTCTGACTCCATCTTAAAGGAGAAGTTCAACTCTCTTAAACTGAATGACTTTTATGCTTCACTTAATGAAGCCATGTTTCCAAACCTGCGGAGGACAGCACAGAAGATACTACCTATGTGTGTGAGCAGACGTTCAGCGTCATGAACGTCAACAAATCCCGCCACAGATCCAAGTTAACGGACCAACACCTCAGATCTATACTGAGAATTGCCACAACAAAACTTACTCCAGACTTCAATGCACTGGCAAAAAAGGGAGACCAACAACACTGTTCCCACTGAAAATTGATGTAAGTTTCTCTAATGTGTTGTGAAAAAATGCATTTAGAAAATAAGTTGTGCAAAAAGCCTTGCAAATTCATGCTTTACTACCTATTAAAGCACAAAATATTTTTATGCAATGGCTTTTACATGTCATTTATATTACTTCACGCAAACACTGTATTCTTTTGCTCCTGGCCCGGCCCTCTGTTAAATTTTAGAGCCCATTGTGGCCCCCAAAGGAAACCAGGGTTAAGTCAGGCAAAAATATTTATAGTGCACTTTTTACAACAGCATTGCCTTAAAGCATCTATGTGTTATACATGTGTACATACAACTATGAGCAGGACAATTTCTAAGCAACTATCCACCATCAGCAAAGCCTTAAACAACAAAGATGAAGAAATACGTTTGCCACTCACAGATAAGCAAAATAGCAACAAAAAGTCATAACGTTAAAGTCATAATTTTACATCTTAAACAAGTCTTGAACTAAACAGATTTATATTGGACTGCCATGACCCTATGTTGTACTATGAAATAAAAGGACTTCATAGACATTGAAAGAGAAAGTTGTATGCACTCATGCAGGGCTGTTCTAAATACTGCAGCTACAGCTATATATATACACTGCTCATAAAAATTAGGGGAAATGTTATTGTTGTAAGCAGTATATTAAATGGGTTATAGCTCGGCAAAGCACGTTATCCCTCCCTTTTGAATATGCTCTCCTCCTCAATATTCCCCACTCCACTGAGGGAGGCGGGTTTCATATTGGCTTCAAAACAACTTAAACAGATTCTTTTCACTAACATGAAGCAGGCTTCTAGTTAGAAAACTTTGCTTCCTCAGACAAGGTTGGGCGTTGATCCATACATGGATTAGCCTGTTTTACAATGAAGGGGAGTATACATCCTAGTGCCGTTTACTGACCTGATAAGGGGTGCCTGGCCGTGCACGAGCTGTCTTGACAGCAGCAGCGCCCCCATATGTAGTCTTCCCTGGATAGAAAGGAGAATTTCCCAGCTGACTAGAATTCAGCGATGAGTTGTTCATGGTCGACTGTAAAAGATCAATTAAAATGAGCAACAACACAGTAATTTCTCCTTTGAAGTTTTCAGAACGCCAAGACTGTCCGCCCGGTCTCAAATTGAATCTCAATTCAACATTCATTTTCCAACATTACAAAGATGAGTAGGTATGTGAATTACTTGACAGAGGCAGACGTGAGAAAATAAAATGCATATAAACTATATGCCGTTTAAGCTTTTGAACCCAAATTCCGGCTTTAAAACTAGTTGTAAAAAAAATATTCCAAATACAATTTCAGTGCTTGACTTTTAATTGAAACATCTTAGCTAGTAAATGTTAGGTCTCTTAGCAAGTGCACAAAGAAAATGCTCGGTATTCAAGACGAAAGAACAGAGAATAAGACATCTGATAAAGCAGCTAAAAGGCCAAAGCTAGGAAAATGATATAGCAAGAATTCTTTACAACAAAAGGCATTTTTGCACCATAGGAACATTTTCATAGTTCTTAGAAATGTTGGAAAAGGAATATTTTGCGTGTTTTTGCACCACAATAATGGGGAACAACTGTAGTTCTTACAATACAGTATATAGGGACTGTTTTAGCTCCTACCTTAAGGTAGGAATTTTAAAAAAGATTAATAAAAAAAAAATCCGGCTGGCTATGTATTGAAAACAAAAAGGGAGAAGGATAGCATACTGTTGGTGTGTGCCATTTAACGCCCATGTGGTCAACATCCGTTTGTTTTCATGTTAGTTTGAACAGGAAATTAAAAATGTTTTATACACGATTCCCATCTGTAAGCAAAACTCATTCTGAAGTAAATGTCTTCATATTGCATTTTAATTCATGTTATTGTTTAAAATAAAGTATCTAAACTTTTACATAAATGGTCATGTCTGATCAATGTACTGTTTCACAGAACGTAAAGCAAACAATAACAGCGCATACCTTTACTGTCATGGACAAAGTTTCAATTAGCAAGTGATTTTCTACAAGAAGCACAAAGCATACTTAGTGTTGAAGTACAGCAAACTTACCGAGGACGACGTGCCGAAAACTGACAAGTTGAAGGCTGGCTTCTTAAGACTAGTATGGGCTAGCTGTGATCCAGAGTGTGTGCGTTCTGTCTCAGGGGACCAGAGTAGCGGTGCAGATTTTGAGGTGGGTACATCTGAAAGAAGATCAGGATCTATCCTTAGAGTCTAGAAATCATTTCACTCCAAAGTGATTATACATGTATAAAAACCATCACAAACAACTTCCCCTTTACTCTGGAATTATGCCTTACCTTTATCAGATGCCCTAGATGAAAAGCCGCTGGTGGTGGAGATATTGTCATCTTCATGTTGTGAGCTGGAATCCTTAATCTCCTTCACCAGGGAGAAGTTAGATCCAACAGCAAAAGGGCTCCCTGGGAATGGCGCTGTGGATGTCGAGGGTAACAAGAAGAGGGAGCTGGAGCCACCCAAGTGGCCCACAGGGGAGCCATCCTGGGAGGGAAAGTGCAGGTGGGAGCGGTTCAGTGGGGGCCGTGACAAAGCATCATGAAAGTTTAATGATGCTCTGCTTGTAGAAGGTTCTGAAGGAAGAGGGAAAATAAAATAAATTAATACACTGCATGGAAGTTAAAGTATCACAATAGTGGAGAACCATAATACATTTAAAGCATTCAGCAGACATCCTTTGCTAGGGAGTATTGCAGAGGCGCTTTGTATTTTTTTTATACTTTACATACAATAATAAACGAGTGCCTTTTCAGCCTTAACTGAAGGCCCAAGTCTTTCATGGCTGTACGAAGACAGCATGTCTTATATCCATTCCAAGTTCTTTCCATCATCTGAGTGTCAGTATTTCCTTTCATCTTGAGTGGAGGGTCCAGTCAAGCAAAGCTCGAGTCTCAGAGTACAAGGTTCATAGCAGGGTTTGATTAGAGTATTTAGGGAGGAAAGGGCAGGTCCATTTTAGCTTTGCAGGGAAGCATTAGCATGTTAAACCTGTTACAGTTACAGGGAGCCTCCACAAAAGCGAGGTGACAAAAAGCCAGACATTCTCCTGAATTCTGACTAAACACTTGAAGAGCTGCCAGAAAAGCTATGCAGTAACCTAGTTCTGATACAACAGGAGACTGGACAAGCAACTACGTGGCTTCATTGGAAAGTAAGAGAAATTCTCCTCAAACAGCTTACAGCCATCTGTCAATATGACAACCTTTTAAAACTCATACCTGCAGTACTGGTGCTGGGGAGTCCTGGGGAGTTGCATCCATCTGGAAGGTGATCATGAGCATCCTGATTGCCATTGGGAGAGCCAGCCACATTGTTCTGCACCACCTCTTCTTGGACCTCTCCTTCGGCTACCTCGCCGTTTTTGAAATAGCTCTGTAGCCAGGACGGGACTATGCTCTTCACTGTGTCTGTCACTCGACTGATTAGACCTGGCTGCTGTTGATACACGATTAACATGATACACATAATGATTAGTTACTCCAGCACCAAACTTTACTCATAACTACCAATTTTTACCTGGAGATAAGATGTACAGTTAAACTATGCTACACAGATCGCAATCACAGGTATTTTAGTTACCCTTGCGTATTAATAGTAGTTATAAATACTAACAGTAAGAATAATACTTAAAACAAAAAGCTTACTTTTAAAATAGACAATGCCATTTGCACATGGATTAAAGATTTTAAAATTCACCGTAATTCAAGGAAAGTTAGATATACTGTTCACAAAGAATAGGGGATCATTCAATTTAAAAAATCCCATAATAAAATATCAGAATTTCTGTGACCAGTATATTTACTAGAGATGCCCATCCAGTTTTAAATTAACCTATTATGTCAGTCACTGATAGCCACTCCCTGTAACAGCGGCAAAAACACAGCCACGTAAACAACACAGCCACGTAAACAACACAGCCACGTAAACAACACAGCCACGTAAACAACACAGCCTTCACTCCGAATAATTCACAACACAATTAATTCACAAAACAGTTCCAGCTTTAAACGGTGTTTATTAGACAAGTCCTGACAAAATGACGACGAGAAATTTGGGAAAACACTCAGAACAATAAGACATTTATAACAACATCACCTCACTGAATATGTGGAATCTGACAAAGCTAATTCTGCTGCAAATGCAGAACCAGACAAGCAAGAACCGCCCACGATCTTTCTTTTAAATGATAGAAATTTCCATTAAAACAAACGTTTTTTAAAATGCTCTGTACGTTGCCATTTATGATTATTGGACAGAAAGAAGTTCAGAACTTGCCAAGAAAACAGTCAGTGCATTTCTAATATTTTCCATAAGTGTCTTTTTTCACTTTTTGGCCTGCGTTTTTAGGTAGCAAGCTTGATTAATTTGTGCTGCTATTGTGCTTCATACACAGTAGTTTATTCTACTTGGCCACCCAGGTCCACCCCTACTTAGGATGAGAATATGTTTCAACAGATAAGTTGAATTAATTACAAACTGAGGACTTTATACATATGCAGTATACATCATAGCACAACCTGCCTTAAACATGCTGAAACACTTACATTAAGCTGTAGTTCAGCACATCAGTCTGAATCATCAGCAAAACATAATGCTCACAAAAGTGAGGGGATATTTAATTATGAGAAACTTCCTTTTGAAATATCACAACGGTGACTTTTCCACCACGACTTCCTATGCCACAGTACTGATCTACTCAATTAGCATCATGTAAGGGCTCTGCTGAATATGTATTTCTGTTTAAGATCAGAACAGAAACAGAGTCATCGTAAAACTGGAAGAACCTGTGAGTTTTTCAATAGCAACCAGCACTGCACTGGTAAGAGAACATTAGGAAGGGCAGTTTATATAATTGTATTTATATATACATTATTATATATCAAATCAGACACAACCACCAAAAGTACAACCTTTAGAACAACCAACTAAAAGGGCTTTGCTGATAAACACATGCTTGATGTAGTTTCTGCTTATCTATTAAAATGTGCTCAAAAAGTGAAAACTGAATCCAAAATGGATAACTGCTCTGAAGGCACTCACATAAAATCCTAAACAACATTACAACAGTAAATATTTTAGTGGGCAGCAGTTTTTTTTTTAAATAAAGAGGCAACATGTTTGAGGTCTCTAATTGTCTCTAGGTCCACTCTAGACTACCTGCTGGTAAACAGAACCTCAGCAGAGAACCTGCACACCGGTGTGCTAGTAGTTATACCAAGTAAGTAGTTTTAGTTATACCAACAAATATGAAAGTATCGTTCTAACTAACCACTTTACATCCAAGCACAAAGTTTACATACATGGAAAACAGTGCTAGTGTTCCATGACAGCAAGTGCCACTGTATCTAGACCATGCATATTTGGTGAATGGTCAAATCTGAGGACTATCATCAGGAAGTTCATCTGTATAACCAAATCAGCACTGTGAAACGAAGAACTAGCTGTAAACTGTACTTCAGTGTAAGTGGCATAATGATGTACTACAGTAAATTTTTTATTTCAAAATGAATATTAAGTGATTAAAATGAAGCATTTGATTTTATTTCAATAAATAAGAATCTGAAAAGCAAATGTTATCGTGATTAAGTAGTTAGTGACATTTATGGGGGTGAACAGAAGCATGTTAAACTGGATGGGAGTTACACACATTGACTGTTCCGTAGAGTGCATGGTCACCCAGGACTACCAAAACACACTGACGGTGATCGGGCATGGACAGGATCAGACTGATCAGATCAATTTTTAATCTGTAAATCACGTTCCTGGTGTTATGGACCAGTATAGCTGATCCTCAAATCCCTGATTCCCCGTTTCTCATCTACACCCTGCCTTGTGCCATCTTGCAGTGGTCTTGCGTTCAGATTTACCAAAAGCTCTTATCCAGGTCAACGTAGAACTAATACAAATGTATAAACTGGGTGTAGGGCCTTGTTTAAATACCCAACATTGGCAGCCTTGCACAGGTGAGACATGAACACAACCGTCCACATACACAAGTGAGTGTCTTACTTAAAACATAAATGTCAGTGTAAAAATCAGTCACAGAAAAAACTGGTGATTTCATGCTATACCACAGCAATTTTGGGGGGAGGGGATACTTAATAGGGCTCATATAGGTTTGTAGCTTATTCTATTGTACATACATTTTTTTAATCATGTACATATTGAAAGCTTTTATTGCCATAGGCTTCAGCTAAGCCTGCATAATTATGCATGTTTATTAATTAATTGAATTAAATAATGATTGAATCAATAAGCATGACATCACCAGAACATACAGTTGTTAATGCTAAACTTAAATGAAAACTAAAAATGAGCCTTTTCACATATCTCAACTCCAGTGCTTTATCAGTACTCCGAACCTGCCTCACTTAACATGCATATAACTGTGACCATAACATTGTTCCACTGCTTGTGTTAGCTGCTGTGCCTCGAGAAGACACCTCTTCCAGCAATATCTGAGCCTTTGGCTTCACTGTTTCACAAACGTTACAGGTTAACGGCATTACTGACAGTGTGCTGATCTAGGTTAAATGTTTTTAAAATCATATTTTTAAAACCAAAAACTTTCGACACAGCTTTTTTTTTTGTTCTTTTGCATCTCCGGTCTCCCTTTCTTTATCCAAGTGTTTTTAGTCAGACCGAGCATCTCCCAGCTGTTAACAGTTATGCCAAGTTGGGCTGTGATGCATGTTTGAATGCTGTTGGGCAACCTCATTCAACACAATTCTCTCTAGTGCTTCCTGCAGAGAACAATATTATATCATTTGGTGACTACCATAGCATTACAGCTATGCGATCTCTGTGGTGGTATTCTCAGACTTACAATGGGATGCATTCTGATTAATATACATACAGAATGTACTCACTACGGATTACTGTGGTTACAACAGAGATGACTAGTCTCAAAAGATAAAGTGTCAAATAGACTAGTGTATAAGTATTTTAAAAAAAAATAAAAAAAAATAAAAAAGACCCTCAACACATCATCCCAAAATCCTCTGGCAGCAAAGCACCCAATGTAAACCCAACCCCAAACATTGGGAAAACGCTTTGCATAACATTTACGAATAAATGCACACCGCATTTGAATGATTAGGCCTTTATGCAAAAAAAATACTCTAACCAGTTAGTGCCCTAAACAAGCTCAGGGATACAGATGTTTTCATGTTTCATGCATCCATGCATCACAGAAGAAAATAACTGCCATGCAACCTTCTAAAATGGTTTACATAGTCTGATTTTAAGCTCAGTTTCATTCATATACACTGGCCTCTTTCTTAGCTACACTTGGTTCACCAGTTTTACTTACCATATACAAGCAACTTGCAGTTCTACAATTACAGACTGTAGTCCATCTATTTCCCTACTTGCTCTATTCGTCCCCTTTACTCTGTTCTCTAATGCTCAGGACCCCACAGGACCACCACCAATCAGATACTATTTGGGTGGTAGATCATCTTCAGCACCAGAGTGACACTGACCTTGCCTAGTGCTACACTGCTGGAGTTCTTAAACATTGTTCACTCACTGTGCACCATATATATTTACCACACCTTGTATATGTAAATTCAGAGACATCAGTTCCTCTGTTTGTTAGATTACCTTCACACAAGTGGCTCAAATGTGAATTTTCCAATCAAGAGATACACTTGTGTGATCTTCTGAGTGTTGTCATTTTCAGTTTCGATTTGGGTCACTTTCACATGTGGTGATGAAAGCACAGTAGTGTGCAGTTTGACCAATTTGTATCATTAGAAATTAACAGCTTAACATTTAACAATTAACATTTCTAAAGATTACACGTTACATTTGGCGAGGAGGAGGGGCATTTTATATAGGTTTGTCATTATATACGAGATTTGTTGCTGAAGATAACTGGGGTTTCCAGTTGTGCCTGCCTCGTCTTACTAACATTATTATTAATACTATTAATACATTGAAGGCTTTGATTAATACAAGGTTTACTTTTTCAGAAACACATTCCCCAAATTCAGCTAGTTAATCAATGCTCTGTATCAGTCTTGAGAGTTACAGCATTTATAACCTAAATCAACATACTACCCAGCACGGATACAGCCCATGGCAAAAATTATGGAATCACCACTCTTGGAAGCTCTTTAAAATGGGAAAGTTGTGAAAGGGAAGCATATAGGTAAACCAAGAAAAAAAAATATGAAGACATCAAGACAGAAAACTTAAAGTAATGTGCTGAAAACAGAAAATGCACATCAAACAAGTGGGTGAAAACAGGAGAGAGCACCTGTGATTGAACTGCAAGAAATCGCCTAAAAGAAAAGCGTTTTAAATACAGAGAAATCAAACAAAAGCCATCATTAACACAAAAACAGAAAGAACAAGGTTATAAGTAAAGCAACCATGGACTGTGGATGACTGGATGAAAGTAACCTTCAGTGATGAATCGCTAACCTGCATTGGGCAAGGTGATGATGCTGGTCCAATTACATTTATAAAGGTGACTTGCCTGAAGAAAACATGCAAATTTCCACAGTCACTGATGATGAGGCAGCATGTCAGGTAAAGGCACTGGAGAGCTGACAGTCATTATATCTTCAACAAATGCCAAAGTCTACATAGAAAGAAAGTTTCTACTCTTCTCATTCCATCAGCTAAAAGGGATGTTTGGTGATGAAGACTTCATTTTTCAAGATGATGCATCTTGCCATAAGGAAAAGGACGTGAAAACTTTCCTTCAAGAAAGACAATGTCAATGGCATGACCTGCAAATTGTCTAGATCTCAATCCAGTTGAAAATCTCCAACCAACAATGTTGATCAGGCAACAGCATTAGGATGTTATAAAAGCCAGAGTTGGTGGAGCAAAGCAATAATTGTGTAGTAGTGTTCTTAATGCCAGATGGTTGAAATTTTAGAAAGTTGAGTATGACTAACTTTTTTTTATACGGTATACTAAATGAAAAAACTCAAAGTTTTTCCTCCAATAGTGGCGATTCCATAATTTTGCCAGAGGTTGTACACAGCAATACGACTCAGTCTGAACAGTCAGATTCGAATTCATACGACTTTTACATCATTCCAACTCGACATTCATCATAAATGACCGGGTTGGAAAAGTAAGACTGCAAATAAACAAACAATTAGATGTCACATTAAAATGAACACTCCATGTTTGTGAAAATTTATAGAGAACAGGCCAGATGCAGCCACAGGAGGACGTAGGTGTAGAGTCAAGAAGGGGGGAAAAAAGCCAAAATTAAAGAAATCCAGAACAAAAAAAAACCCAATAAAAACACGTTTTAAACAAGACCAAGACTCGCCCGTTCGTGTCGACTCCATTTTGATGACCTACCTTTGGACAAGCAGATAATATTAAGCATTACTCATTTGCATGTGCCAGTTTACTGTTCAGACAAATGTCTGATATGGGTCACGTTAAAAAGACAGCAAACAGTTTTTCGGATTTTGTAAGAAGAGAGAATTTGACACTGCTGCATCTGACCCACTCGTACCAGCAAAAAATACACTAACACCACCACATCAGTGTCACCGCAGTGCTGAGAATGATCCACCTCCCAAATAGTACCTGATCTGTACTGTGTAACTGACCAATGTGCTGTGCTGACCTAGTCTAGCAGAGTGGACTAAATGTTCAGAGAAAGATGAGCTACAGTCTAACTGTAGAACTAAAACGTATTTCTATATGGTACGTGAAACTGATCATATGGAGGACGTGTAGAAAAGGAGGCACACTCAGAGGGTAGTGAGCCTATATAAACACAAAGGTGTGCGTTTGTGTGTAGTTGATCCTCACAATGTTTATTCTTCATCACGGTACTTTGGCACTGTTATCATAAGCTTGCACATCAAGGTTGTTACCACATCTTTAAGTTGGTCTGAGAACGTTCTACTAATACATTTGACTTAACTTGCAAACGACGAGCCAATAATTCCATGCTTCTGAATGAAAACGAGCATGACCTCTAGTAAGTGCTTTAAATTGTAGTTTAGATATTTCACTACAACGAAAACAAATGGAGGAAGCTGAACTTGGGAGATGAACTTCTTGTTTGCCCAGTATTGCACTACGTTCGCTTCTTCGAGGAAAACAAAAATGTAAACCAGTGCACAACTTATCCAAAAAAAAAAGTCTTCAGCTGGGGGATCACCGACATTTAAACGCTGCACGTGTGACAAAAGTCAGTTTTTCCTCATATCGATCGTGCAGCATGCTAGTGGGAAGCGCATGTGCGCTCCCGCTTTCGACAGGTCCAGCAACACGCAACACTCGCACATCAAGGCGTACTTTTCAAAAGATACACGCATTTTGCATGCACGCTAAAATTTCACGCTGCGATTAGGTTCGAAGTGAAGACGCGGGAACAGTACAAACAACCAACATGGTGCCTGCACAAAGTGCTAACTAACGGGCTAATGCTAAGCGCCGCTGTGTAGCGTCGGGCTGCCCATGTGTGGGGCCTGAACCCGCGATAGTAAAGAATTAGCGCAAGCCAGTGGCACGGTAGTTAACTAGTTCACAAACTTTCGCGAAGTTACTCGCAGGCAAAATAACGACATTAATCAGTCGAAAGAAACTACAGCACACATCCTAGTCCTCGAAGTGCACGTTTGTTAACACGTTAGCGAAATTGCTATGGCTGCGTTTCAAACCGCATATTATGTGCCAAATAAGACGTCCAAATAGCGTTGGTGAAAGTACTAATCAGGCTTCCTATACAGTGAGGCAGCGTGTGATTTGGGACGCAGCCAGGTGTTTGTTAACGGTAAAGCGGTTAGCACGACGTAGTTGGTGAACTTGTATCGACTAGTTCGCTACCGAACTAGCAACACAGTTCGCACTAACGATAATAAACAACCGGTGAAAGTTCCAGTATTTCTTCTAATAAATACGTATAAATAATCACAGGTACCACAATAAAAAAAGAAAGCTCGTTTTGTATGACAATCACATGTACAACTCCAGGCCTCGACGGGCAGCTACATTAACGCAGGCCGCAAAATGTCTCCGACATGCAAACAAAAACAGCTTCCACACGACACGTCCAATATCCCAACAGACTCTAAATAGATCAACAGAGAAAAGAAAGTGTGTTTGAATTACCTGCTTGCCTTTGGCATAGGGTTTAGAAACAATGTGATATCTTCTTGTTCTAATTTTCCCTCCTCCCGTGGCCGCCATGGCTAACTGCACTGAATCTAGCGTTCCACACTACAGCGCTCTCCTGTCAACTCAAACCAACAGCACCGATATACCGTCAGCCACTGCGCCACCAGCCGGCTTGGGCTCATGGGAAATTGAGTTCGACAGACTTTCAGACACGTTCAGATTACAATCCTTGTCCTATATGAAAACGGCAGTACCAAAGCTTTTATATACAGTATATGCTCAATATGTCCATAATATTTGTACATAAATTTACACAGTCAAACACATGACATGTGATTTATGAAAACAGACATTATGCACCCATGGTTACTATTTGTTTCTACTCTCATTGTCTGTTTTATCAGTTCCACTTATTATATAAGTACTTTCAACAAAAAAATCACAAAATACTTTGTTAGTCCCCTTTACTCTGTTCTGTTTAGAACCACCACATATCAGGTACTATTTGGGTGGTGGCTCATTCTCAACACTACAGTAACGCTGACATGGTGGTGTTGTGCTGATGTGGATCAGATACAGCAGTGCTGCTGGAGTTTTTACACACTGCTCACTCACTGTTCACTATATTAAACACACCACAATGCTCTATCTTTGATATGTAAAGTCAGAGACAGCAGCTCGAATGTTGTTGCACAATTTGGGTTAGCCCCCTTTTGTAGATATTTTCAAGCTTGCCTCTCCACACTGTAATTCATACAAAACTACAACTTTTTACTGAACGAGACAATATAAAGTGACATATGACCTTTACAGATGAACTGTTAAAAGTAGGATGTATTATGTATATGTCTGAGATATCTGACTCAAACATTCCTCATTCCCTTGCCATGCCCCCACTACAGGTTGCTGGTGGCTGGACATTTTTGTCCGGTGGTCTATTTCCAATCCAGCAGTGACATTGATCCACTCATACCAGCACAACACACATTAATACACCACCACTATAGCAGTGTGACCGCAGTGCAGAGAATAAGCCACCACCCAAATGCACTGCTCACAAAAATTACAGGGGTTGTCATTATGAGAGATTTCATTATCTCAAGTATCTCCTAATTTCTGTAAGCAGTACAGTATCTGATTTGTTCTGGTACTGTAGAAGTCTGTAATTATAGAACTTTAAAATGTTTCTACATGGTAAGTGGAACTGGTAAACCAGTAGTGTAGAAACAGAATGGTGGTTGATCAGGTTGTCCTCTGGAGCAGTCAGAACAATCTAGAGCTGAACTCAGCAAAAAACAGCAGAGATGATCGTGGTCTTTAAAAGAAGCCCCCTGACCCGGCCAGCACTCACCATTCATGACAGAGCTGTGATGGCTGTGGAGACCTACAAATTCCTGGAACAACAATAACCAGGGACCTGAAGTGGAACAGCAACATCAGCTCTAGTATTAAAAGGGCTCAGCAGAGGATGTACTTCCTGCGCCAATTGAGGAAGTTCAACCTATCCCAGGAGCTGCTGGTGCAGGTCTACACAGCCATCATAGAGTATTTTTTTCTTTTTTCTGTTTCCTCATGTTTTTCCATGTAACCAAAAACAAATTCGTTGTATGGAGAATAAAGTCTGATTCTGAAACAGGGAGGTGTGTCTAATAAAGTGATCAGTGAGTGTATTCTGCAATAATGTAATTATGTGTGTGTGTGTGTGTGTCTTTAATAATTTATGACAATGAACAATGAACAAGACCTGTCCTTGGCAGTTGACCTCATCTTAGTTTCACTACCTGGTTTGTAACGTATCAGCCCTGCCTCCTTAAGCAAGTTATACACCTAAATATTGCAGTATATTCAGTAGCGTTTTCTCTTGGATTTCCTTTAAACATTTTTAATTTGATTCTTTCTTCCATGTTCATATACATCAAGATCTTTTAAAAAATTATATTGTTATTATTACGTGCTCTCAATCTGATTGTAATTCTTGGTGACCATAACGTTTAAATGACATTGTCATTTAGCAGACACCCTTACCCAGAGTGACCTATAACTGATACAGTTTTACAATGTACAATCCAAGCAGCAGTGGGTTATTGGCCTTGCTAAAGAATATTATACTATTTTAATGCATTATACATGAAGTTTCAGTTGGTTACCTGTACTCTTGAGTGACAGTAAATTAAGTAGACTTACTTACATCCCTCACATATTTCTAATTATTTTATTATACCCTTTCCTGAGAAAACGCTGAAAATATGGCACTTTTATACGATGTAAAATAGTCTACAGCGTGTATATTTATTTGGCTAATTTTTAAAATCACTATCGGCATCAGTGGCCATCTCAGTGACACACAATGCATAAGTTAATCTCAAGACCAGTCATACACATATACACACACACACACACACACACACATCAATGCCAATTTAGAGTAATCAATTAATCTAATGCACACGTCTTTGGACTGTGACCGGAAACCAAAGTACCCTGAGTAAACCCACACAGACAGCAGCTACAAGGAGGACATGCAGACTACACACAAAGGACCCAGGCTGCTCCACCCTGCGATTGAACACAGGAGATCTTCTTGCTGTGAGGTAGCTGTGCTACCCACCAAGCCACCGTGCTGCCCACAGTGTATACAGTATAACAGTGTAAATTCGCTGTGCCCTACAAAATAACAACACACAATCATTAATGTCTAAACCACTGGCAACATAAGTGAGCATACCCCTAAGTGAAAATGGCCAAATTGTGCCCAGTTAGCTCTTTTTCCTCCAGTAGTGTTACAAGGTCTCAGGTGTAAATGGGGAGCAGGTGTGTTAAATTTGGTGTTATAAACACGTTGACCGCTAGACATGCCTCTATGATACATTTTCCCCCTAAAAGTTTCAGCTACGCCTGTAGATCCTGTAGACTGGCACCCCAGCTTGCCCAGTGACAAATCTGGTAAGGCTAGAGAAATCTAGTCATCCAAACTGGTGGAAACATTCTGGGAAAACCCTTGCTTTGTGTAACCTGGCATTATCCAACTTTCCACAAATATCCTGCACATATCATTGAGCTATTAGTGCCCGCTTTACTATTAGTGGTGATTGATTGTTATGTATAGTGGATGTGCAGATTGTCGCACCAACAGTTGGGGCAGTGTGTCAAATCCGACAATCGTCAGATCCTAAACAGAATCTGTATTCATTAGTAAACACAATACAGCTTCAGTCCACACAGATCACACCTGTAATCATTCACATATCTGACACAACTGCATGCTGAGTTTTGCAGCAATCCGCTTCCATCTGAGTGTGTTTTTTTTAATGAGTGCATTATCAAACGGCCTACACGTTTTAAGAGGTTCAGAAAACCATGTTAGATGACAGAAAGTCTTATTTTTTCTTAAATTTTCAGAATTCTGGTTCAATGCTATGAGCAGTTAAAAGCAGTGTTTAGCTTTGACAGACAATCTAAAATCTTAATAGGATTATAGGATTTAACTGAGCCACAAATTCCACACATTTATTGGCATTAATGAAAATATACAACAATAATGTCTTTGTATAATGTTCTATAGGAAAGATATTGTTTAAATATTAAGGAAACAGTTTATTAATGCTATGAATCACAGTTAGAGTTGTTGCGAGCAGTGGCTCATTGTGATATAAATAAGAAGCACTCAAGTCAGTTGGTCTAAAAATGCTTGTAGAGATGGAGAAATGGATGCACTCTGTAGACCCCATGGAACCATGTTAACCATGTATAATATTCAGAACGGAGCAAATTCAAGGTAATTTAATATGGAAAAAACACATTGTTTACAGTGCATTTTCAACATGAGCAATGAGAGAAAATCCGTTCACATCATGTTCTTTAAAGAAATTGATGCAGACAGAATAAGCTTTTGCTAAATAGAAAGATATTCAAGTAAAATTAGATATGTGCATAAATGGCAATGATATACAGAAACTTATTTAAATGGACATACACAAATGCTTAGCAAACAATTAAGTGGAACACAATAACAAAAGTGAAAATCAGCATTTATCATTGAAAAAGAAAAAAATAATAAATTATAGTAAATTACATCTTTGTGAGTAAGACTGAACAAAATCTCCTGTGCAATGATAAATCCTCTAATCAACTCTTTACTCAAAATGTGACACGATGTGGAAGTTTGGGTTTGTGTTTATTCTCTTACTTGACATCCAGTTATATCGTTTACACAGGGAGAAAATCAATACAAGTGAAGTGGAAGTGCACTGAACAGGTATTCAAATGTGAAGAAGTGATATATTTGTTATAATGCGCAAATATACTTGTCAGAATATACTAATGATATGTGCCCCCATTTTTCAATAGTAGCTACTCTGGTGCTGCCAATTGTTTCTCTTTAGTTTCTACCTAAATCTCCTGCAATTCGATCCTCAGGATCTGGTTACCATACAATAGAGGACTATGAACACAGACTACGACACAACAAAATGAATGGCTTGTGTAAAAATTTGGACATCTTTCCAGGTAACCCACTGGATACTCGGAATGTAGTGAAGCCAGGGCCTAACTGGCAACACAGGTTCAAGGCGTGAACCAAGCTCTAGACAGATCCATCCATCCCGTGCACACGCACCAGAATGTGAGAGGGAACCAGAGTACTCAGAGAACAGACAGAAAAGGGGGACTCCTCTAAGGAATCGTCAAGCCCAGGAATACCATTTTGGATCCGTGAGATGACAGTACCACCATGAAGTCCTACGAATCTATCAATTATGCATTGATTGTCTTATTTGCTCATTCCTACTTAGGGTCGTGAAAAAGCTGCTGTCCAGCCGGTGACAAAGGGCACAAGGTGGGATCAACCCTCGACAGGGCGTAATCAATCATAAGGCGTACACATGCTCATGCACACATTCACAAATTAAGTGCACTTTGGAAACATCAGTTAACCTAACAAACTTTTTCTTTTATGTTAAAGGAAACCAGAGAAAACCCACACAGACATGGGGAGAACATGTAAACTCCACACAGGTAGAGCCCAAGGTCAGGATCAAACCGGGGATCCCGGAACTGTGAGGTGGCAGTGCTAGCCACTGCACCACAAATTATGCATTGACATAAGCAGGAAAAGGTCATATTTCAATTTAGATGTCATGTTTGTTTATCACAAAATCAACATTTGAAGTGAACTAAGTGCCAAAACCTTAGCCGAAGCCTATATTTCCCTTCCACTATTACATTTACAGCCTTTCTTGCCATTTTTCTTTTCTTTTTATTTCAAGAAAGAAGGTTTTGAGAATGGATTACAGAAAATATTTTGGTCTCAGTATATTTGCCTTCCAATCACGTTTAATGACAACATTAGCTATATCGATCTATCTATCTAACTGTTACTGATCCAGATACTTATTTTTTGTTTCTTTTCAAGAAACAAGTGCATAATCACCTTATATGAAGCAAAACATGAGCAAACAATCATGTCATTACACGCACACACTGGAAATGCTACACAATATATGTCATTTGCACAACCCCACAACTTTTCTTTTTAAAATAATACGTAGAAAATATTTAGAATGGCCTGAAACACCGTACCATTAATGAGCGGTGCCATTTGAAATACATTAAGGGATCCACCAACTCACCGAGATACTTCATAACAGTACATTGTACTTAGTTGTCAAAAATGTCTCTACCTCCATACTGATTTCTTAATGTCCTTGTGAACCACTATGGTCCGTGCATGCTGACTGGATAGAGTCCCAAACATAGCTACTATTCAGGTCTTGATCCGTTAGCTTTCCTCTTCCCCAAGCCTTTTCTTCTTCTCCGGGTTGACTGGAAATTATTGCTGACATTTCTTTCAGCTTTGGAAGAAAGAACGGCATAAAGCTTCAAGTATTACTTATACATATTTGAAAAAGACCTTTATAGCAGGCATCTTTTATAGGAATAAAACAATCAGTAAGTCTGGCAAAGTCACCTTTAGTGCTTTCAGGTATGTAGCCACAGGAGTCTATAAAACTGCTATCATCACAGTCAGAGGTGCTCTATAACACCAACAACAAAACACGCATAGCAGGTTAACACCACCAACCAGACATAGTCAAAGTTACGCTGAACCACTAATTCACTAAAAACAGCACAATGCCACAGAAGACAAACGGAGTACAGTTCTATTAAATGTGTATTTATGTCCAAATCTAGGACCCTGTACCATTCAAGCTGAAAAGCCTCTACTAAAGAATTGGGGCACAAGCTCACCTTCAGCCTCACACCGTGGTTCTGCTCATACCAGACCATTCCATACAGGCAGAGAGAGGTAATGAGTGCCTGACAGAATAAGACACATTTTAATCAGAAAAAACACAGGACGCAAGAGAATGCAGTTTACTGACTCCTTGCTAAGCACACCAGTTCAAAACATGGCAAGAATGAAGTATTTTGCAAATATTTCCCAACTTTCTAAAAAAAGATTTTAAACATGAATAACTGGCAAGTTAGACTTGTGACTTCATTCACAGTGTTTACATAAACATGCAGGAACTAGGGGTGTGCCATCTCGTATTGTTTGCGATTATATCAGTATAACTGTTTAAATCGCATAAAACATCCATTTTGTGAGATTGGAATGTCTTTATTTAATGCATTTACACAGGATATGTCATACGTCCATAACCAAAAAAAAAAAAAAAAAAAATTATTCTGCGGTGGAGGAGTTAGTCCCAAAAAGGGAATCGAATTTGGTAGTGTGGAGGTGGTTTTGGTATAAAGTATCAGATGTACAACAAACTACAGTGATATGTAAGCTATGCAAATAGTCTGTAACAACAAAAGGCTAATAATCTGTCTCACCACCTCAAGCGGAAACACACAGCTAAGTACGAGGAAAGTAAAAAATGCTGCAAGGTGAGGAACTATAAATTATAAAATATATTTTTTTGCAATTGTATGTTGTTGAAATATATCGCCAAATAAATCGTTATCGCAAAAGTACCATAAAATATTGTGATATTATTTTAAGGCCATATCGCCCACCCCTAACAGGAACAAAATTTAAATTCTAACAACTTACCACACAAACAAGCCATAAGACGACATACATGATTTGTGTTTTAGAGAACAGGTCCTGTCCAAACTTTATACATGCCAGGGCTTCCAGGAAAGCAATGGCTCTGGTAGGAAAAATAATTGAATTTTAATTACAGAATCCATCTTAATACTATACAATAATTTGACAGCTATGTCATTAATGACCTGATTAACCATATAGTCTACATGCAGTCTATTTGCCCTCCAAAAAGTTGTGACACTCCTGGTAAAGAAAAAGGAAACTGGCTTAATATCACACTGGATAAAATTGAAAGGATATTAAAAAACTATTAATTGAAGTAAATTTAGTCATAGAAAGAAGAAAGTGGCATCTTGGGGATACCAAGTCTGCAAAACTATTAAGAGACACGACCTCCATGTTCAACAAGTTACTTGGAAGGCTTGCCAGGAAAAGGTATTTTCTCTCATCCAGGCACAAATATAAGATCCTGGGGATTTTCTAAACACTACTGGGGGTTTTGACTAAAAGCATGTTCTATAGTCAGATGAAACAAAAAAAAATTGATTTGATTCTGTAATTTCACACTGAATGCAAAGACCATCGACATCTGGGATAGAACCTCAGAATGGTATGTTTGAAAACAATCATACACACAAACAAAATTGTATTTAACTATACTAGCAACATACATATTAAAACAGCATTAAAGTAGCATTGTAAGCAACAAGAAATCACTATTTCAATTAAAATATTGATATTGTGCTTAAAGCCTAACCCTTATACTGACGAATAACATTATAAAGTCTGTTTTCCTATAGTGTTGTGTCCTCTGGTTCCCTGCTACTGTCTAAAGACATACATTAGGTTAAGTGACTACTCTAAATTTTTGAGTGCGTCTTTCTGGTATTAACCTAACCTTGCTCCTGTCATGAACAGTGATTGATGCTGATGGAATGTAAAAAACATCCCAGAATGGCTGTCTGTATTATGATCAATGGCAGTAAATCATCTTGTTACGTTTCTCTGGCATCTCTACAACTTTGAGATGTTACCGAATGATATTTGTCTTTCCTAAAGTCATTAGCTGATTCACCTTATTACCTACCTAATGAAAACACCTAATTGTATAACCTGCTTTAAATGGCAGTGTTCAAACTGTAATGCTTCCGTTCTGGCAAAAACTCAACAACAACACTATTTCTATAAACGAAGAGATTAAAATACAGCAAGAGATTCTTTAAAATAGTAATTATAAAGACTTAATAGAATAAAAACTCAATACAGTGAGGTTATTCTTAGCTCCTATTTAGCTAACATCTTCTCAGAAAGCTCCTGAGAGTCTGACCTGGGTCAACTTTCTCCCTACGTGTCGTTAATAAATACGTTAACGTGCTGTTCAAACATACGAGTATATGAAGTATACAAGCTCAAATCAGGAAATGTTGCCACAGCATGAAAATTAACGCATCAAGAAAGGGTTGTTGGAATCGTTCATTAATGAAATTCGTACAGTTCAAAGGGGCTCTAGTACCCTGTAGCCTGAATACAAGATGAGCACTACTGGGAAGCATTTTTTACATCCTCTTGTGGCAACTCGTCGTTTCTAATCAGCCCACACCTATAATCAATTACATATCTGCCTGAGTCACAACTATATGTCAAGTTTTGCAGCAACTCAACATTCCTATCTGGGTGTGCCATTTGTTTTGTCATGAGTGGTAAGGGAAACCAGTATTAAGCATGTTCTATTGTTTCAGTTAAATACTGTAGACAAAGGTAGTCATAGACGTTATACTCACCCAAACACCCAACACTGAGTTCCAACTCTTTTGCACTGAGTGTCAGTGAGGTATGCGTAGTACTGCCTAATAACAACACACCAAATAATGCATAAACATAATTCCAATATGAAATATATACCATAGATAACTTCTAAGAATTATTTTGTTTTACTATAAATTTGTTTAAACTACACTGCTCACAAAAAAATAGGGGATATTTCATTATGGGAGATTTCATTTTGAAGTATCCCCAAATTTTTGAGAGCAGTATATATTAAAAGCTTATTTCCAAAACATATATTCATATATTCATTAAATAAGGACACTTAAAAGCATATGCATACAGCAATAGTGGATGCTTTCACAATGCAGTACGACAATCCACATCATCAGCGTTCGCCTAATAAGCAGTGTTCTAAGGAGTGAGAAAAAGCAACAAGCAAGTACCGCACAGTGGGAGCAGTGATGATCCCGATGAAGAGGATTCGGCACCAGCTGAGAGAATGGGAGGCCTGGAAGACGAATATGTGCTTCAGGAAGAACGTGTTGAGTTCTGTAAGCTGCGCAGATGATCAAGAAAAGATATGTCACTGAAAAATGGTCTAGGGAAACATGTACAGTCTAAAGAGGCAATTCGCACACAAAACCCAGGTTATTTAGCTAGGTGGGCTTTTAATGGCACGTTTGGTACTGTGCCATTTTCATGGCAAGTGCGATCAAGAGATAAGTTTCGATTGTAGGAGGGTTTAGTGTGAATATGTTCTCATGGGTTGCTGATGTTTGTTTTATGCCTCACACAGAGCAAGTTCTATGTTCACGGCATTTCCTAGGTACATATTTATTCATAGAAAAGGCATGCTCAAACTTAGAATAGGTGCTTCATATTTATATACTTTAGAAAGTTTAGTATTGTCTTTGGTTTGTGTCTCCAGAATACATTCTTCAGGTCTATATCTTTATAGAAGTGTCTTCTTATACTGTAGTAATGAAGTAATGATGAAATTCCCATTCCATAGGATATGTTTCATGGTTAGTGGGGTCTTGCAGGAAGTACAGCTGTAGAGTTTTCTCCTGTGAGCAGTTTCCAGTGAGTCAAAGCTGAATGTACTATTTGACATATTGTTAAAATTGTTTACGTAGTATTGCATGGCTTTAGTTATATATTTCGGGTTTTTGATTTTGTGTAGCTTATTGCCCTGGTACAGACTCAATTTTTCGTCCAAATGCTGGCTGTGAGAGTCTAGTGGAGGGGTGCTTTGTTTTGTAGATTCTGATAAAGATTTTTTGGGTTTTTCCACTGTTTAGAAAGGACAAGGTTGGTCTTACTCAATAGTTGCAGAGTTTAATCAATTTGACATCATATAGGTTAGAAAAGTTGTTTTGGAAAAATGCTCGATAGGCAGAATTATGTTTGTTTATGTTTACATTGTCACGCTGAGTGTGTGGCAAGTGTTTCCTTCTTAGGATTAATGGAGGATCCATGCCTTCGATCTACAGACTGAGTATTGGGAAGGTTGGTTTAGTACCTTTTGGTCCAGATTAAATATTCTACTTAATCTTTGCCCTTGAAAGGACTTCTACAAGTGTCTGGGTTCTTACACTGTAAAATCTCACAAAATCCAGTTACAGTTACACTAAATAGGAATGCCCAGGTTTTGAGTCACTCACATATGCAGCCTTGACATTACAAATTTTCAGATTGTACCAGGTTCTTATTGCAACAGGAAAATGACCCAAAACACAATCTCCAGAACCTAAAAACTGCATACAGAGACTCAAAGTACTGACTATCATGAACTTTTTAGGTAGTCTAGAGACAAACTGATGAGTACTACTTACAATAAGGCGGGCACATACACTAATGAACATCATTACAGTTCGTTACAAATAAGTAGCGGAAAGTCACACACAAACAAAAGTAACTTGCAAAAAGAAGTCAGTAAACAAATCAAATGCGTTAGAACAGCATGCAGTCCACAATTGAGCTCTAAGAGAGTGCTCACATTGGTCAATCTGTCAAATCACTGGACTTGAGTATGGCACTAATATAGCGTGATTACAAAACGCACCCAAGTGTGGAATACGCCATCAGCTGCCTCCGTGAAAATCTTCATTGCATGAGAATCAGAACATTTATTATAAGGCTTATGAGAGTGTTGTGTGTCAGCGTGCACAATACGAAACAAAAGAAAGGCACAAACGTATGTGATTACCTGATCACATATCTAGAACCATGAGGTTTGCTGTGCTGTTCGAGTGCTTATTGTGACGACGATTGCGTTCTCGAGCGCATTCTAGGAAAGCCAGCGTGAGCGTGAGCCAGTGCTTAATTGGGGATCAATCTTCCTTCAACACAGTTCAAGACAACCGTGTTCAGTTACACCCTCAACTGTGTTCAATTACATCCTCAAACTCCTGCCACTAGAAGTGTTAAGTTGGTCGCTAAAGTGAACGGACGTTGATCGGATGACACTCGATTCATGATACATGCCTGTATTGTTACTTTTACATCAAACTGTATATTTGGAGAACATAAGAACAAATTTTCTCTTTACAATGTTTCTGTTTCAAATAATATGCCTGAGCACATCTTACCCACTGTCTACTAATGTACTGGTTTGTGTAGACATGCACAATCTGATAATTACCTAGCAAATGTGAGATTATTAGGTAACTAAATATTAGGGTCTATCTAGAGTGCATTTAGACAAAGCAACTCACAGTCCAAGTCCAAGGTGTAAGTTATAGTGCATGTTTAAAATATATTCAAACTATGTGAAAAATCTGATTATGCAAATATGGACAATTATTTGCTGATCTAAATTTCAATCCCCAAAAGTCACGTACCTGCCAAATAATCATGAAGAGGTAAATGCCTGCCACTCTCTGGAAGGAGGATTTGGGGTCAAACCACCGTATGTAAGTCCAGCTGGCTGGAGTAAACTGCAGCACAGCACGCTTAAGCTTCCCTGTGGCGCTGTGGATGTCCCTGAACACACATTTAGTTATGAAACAGACTCCCTTATCCAGAGCAACCTACAACGGATACAATCCTACAATCCCAAAAGTGACAGCTTGGCAGATGGCTTAGGACTAAGCAAACTTCCACACAACAAACAAACAATATATTTGTATATCCAGCAACATAAGACTACTTTAGTTACATCACATATAATTTCTAATCATAAATGGATAGGGAATATGAAACCCTACTGTAAATCTGTCAAAACTAGAGTTCAGCAAACACTTTTAATGGACTATGAAAAGAAAACCTGTCATGCGTTATGTCATTTGTCAGTTAATCCGAATTAATTACAATAATCACAAAGAATTGAAATAATTATGTAGAACCTCAGTAATGTTGCACAGCTGGTACATTTCTGCAACAAGCAGAATGTGCATTTGTGTACTGAGTTTAGACAAAAGTTTGAAGGAAAAAAAAAAAGTAAATGCTTTAATTGAGATGTAATGGGATTAACGAGGGCAAAAATGTTGAACTTCTAACTTGGTGCTGTAATATGTATAGAGGGCTGCACTGAGTAATGCTGTGTAATTAATACTATATTTTTGCATTGCATGCTAATAGAATTTTTACTAATAGAATAGAGTTGCTAATATTTTCAATGTTGCCATGCTTTGCTGTTTATATGCATAGGCATGTGTGTGTGTGTTTGGGTGCATGTACATGCAGTGCATTATTTTGACAGCATTCAGTATTAGTTGCTAATCAAACATGGCTAGTAAGCAAGATGGCAGTTCAGGTCACTTTAGGCTTGTACTTCATTAGTTGCGTTAAATAAACAGACAAATTGTTCATCTCAATTGGTAAAATGTTTAAATAATCGTCAGCTAAAGTTTCATGATTGAATGAGTTTTTTTTCTCACCAATGCTAAAGAATATTTTATTTCCCAAAACTGTAATAAATAATAATTATATTTCTACATGTAATATAATATGAGATCGCTGAGATGGGCACTGATGCCGAGAGCGACGTTAAAGAAGCCACATTAACAAAACAAACAATCCACATGCTGCATTAGGCACTGTCCTCTCGCACGCACAATCCAGCCAATATGGAACCACAACTTACTTAATACTAGCCCAGTGGTAGGTACGCATTTCCAAAAAGCGACACACTGTCATGCCGAGCCAGATGCCTCCTCCATTACACAGCAGGATGTCCAAAATTACTTGATCCCACCAGCACTCAGCAAAATTAGGCAGTAGATGCATGAAGAATAACTGAAATAGAGGGGAAAGTAACAAGAATTAAGAAAAAGGTTGATGACACACAGCTCGGTACATTCGCTTAATTGTTCACAGGATGAACAAAAAAAGTTTCCTATTTATGGGAAACACATTTACAGCTATTAAAAATGTGCTTCACATTCAGTGTCTTCACATGGACACAGAACAGGTCCAGACAACAACAACAGAAACAACAAGTTTCCAGAGATGGCACTTGGCAAATGTGGATCATAGTTGGGGTCAGGTGAAAAACAATGCTCTTATAAGGTCAATGTAAATAACAGCAAGTTCATAATTCAAGAAACTTTGTTTAGATTTGTTTTAATTAAAACACATACAGAAAACTTTAGGAAACGTGGTTATCTGACAGAACATGTACGGCGGCAACTCCATTCTAGTATCTGATTAATTTCAGCATAGAAAAACCTGATTTTACTTAATGAGGTACAGATTAGGTGATCACCTAAACCAAATCTCATTGACTGAGAAATAAGACACATGACAGCTGTGACAGAACTAAAATATTAGTATTGTTACATTTTCTTTGTGAAAAAATGAATACATTTGTTTTCGTTGCGTTAGGAATAGGAATTGAGGTCTGAAAACTATACTAAATATATACTATACTAAAAATAATAATAATAAAAAAATAATAATAATAATTAAAAAAAAAAAAAAAAAAATATA
>JAUZST010005162.1:0-15782 GCA_034779995.1 Parotocinclus haroldoi
TACTGTAAAGCTGCTTTGAGACAATGCTACATTGTAAAAAGCGCTATATAAATCAAATTGAATTGAATTGAATTGATAACTGTGAACCTGGCCAAAAAAGTGTGTGAAATGTCATTTACATTGTTATTATTCTAAAACTCCTCTTGCAGATGTGTTTGGGGTCATTATCATGCTGGAATACCCTGCATCCCAGTTTCCAAAGGGAGGAGGTCATGTTTTGCATCAGTATGGCATCTACATCTTGGCATTCATGTATCCCTCAATGAACTGGAGCTTCCCACAGCCGACAGCACTCATGCAGCCCATCACAATGACTGATGCAGGCAAGACACACTTGTATTCGTACTCCTCACCCGGTTGCTGCCGCACATGCTCGATACCATCTGAACCAAATAAGTTTATCTTGGCCTCATCAGACCACAGGACATGGTTCCAGTAATCCATGTCCTTAATTTGCTTGTCTACAGCAAACTGTTTGTGTTAGTGACTTTTTTGTGCATCATCTTTAAAAAAGGTTTTCTTCTGCAATGACAGCCTTGCAGACCGATGTGATACAGTGTGTGGCATGTGGTCTACATATATATACACATATATATTTATTTATTTTATTTTATTTTATTTATTTTTTATTTTTTTTCTTGGCCAAGTTATATATCATATACAATATACGGTATAACTAAATCTTACATAAGTTATAATGTTTTTAACATAACTTTCACCTACAATTTTAAGGAATTTAAATTTACAATTTTTTCTTCAATCCATGTCTTAACACCACTTCCTAGTTCAATTCAATACAAATTACATTTATTTGGGTAGCTATTTTTAAAACAGACATTTTATAACACAGTTTTACAAGACTCCAAAGGACCAACCCATGGTGACAGTGGCAGTCCCAGAGACCAATTAGGCAGGAACAGTGAGAGTAATTCGACTCTCATGCTGAGGCCATATTAATCTGATGTAACTTGACAACGAGATTAATTAATAAACAAATCATTAAAAATTCTAATTATGTAGAATCCCGAAAATGTCCTGTATAACAATTTGAATACATGACCTGTTAACTGAACTGCAACAAAGAAAAGTCACTGAGGACAGTTATGTTGTCTGGTTCACTTAATAAATCAGGATCAGATGGTCCATGCAGGGTGATGACAGAAGGCAAAGAATCTTCGCCAGCATCGTATTAGCACAGTAAATGGAGAAATTTCAAAATGTTTAGTTTGTTGAAAGAGACCAGATGTAGATATTTGTCACGATATTGGTCAGTGGGGGTGTCCAGCACTTAGCCCAGAAAATCTTTGCAGATTCATGGAAGAGCCAGTACTGGAGAGGATCCCCTGACTATTCACCTCTCCCTCAATCATGGGCTCAAGTGAACTGAATGACAATTGACCCTGTCATAAAGACTTAAACTCAGCTGACTAATGCTATTTTACCATAATATTAACTGGATTAGTCTTATTGATTTACATGTACAGTCAGGTCCCCTTGTGTGATTCTTCCTAGTTTAATCTTGGCTCAGACAAGATGACAGAATGAGTAAGAACAGACAAATGAACTGCAGTGCCCTCTCCTGCCCTGAACATGTGTGCGTTATTGTAGTGGCCATTTATTCATGTACTCTATCTGCCCCACTTCTCCTAAACCCCTCACATCCTCATAAAGGATTGAAAAGCAGGTAAACTCCCATTAAAACCTTGACTTTGCCTGAACTTGACCTGCTGCTGTGAGGCAAACTGAAAGGCTATGTGTCCTTGTTTCACAAATTTGATTGGGCCATATTCTAATTACTGGTTTACCATTGACATTACACCTTGCTCTCTCCCCTTCCTTCTGCTTATCAACAGCGCTGATGCTGGTAGCATTGCACACATCATTTTACCTTCCCCCATTCACTGATTGCCTGTAGATGTTGTAGTAATGAGAATGTCAGCCTACTGCGATTTCTAATTTACCACAGACCGGTCTATGGCAGGTATTTGGACCAAGCCACATGACCACATACCCAGGGAGAGGGCATGAAGCAGCTCACATCGTTGGTATGGCTGATTATGGATGAATTACCCGTTTTATCCTCACTCAGGCAATTTCAAGCAATCTGACACCAACATTAGAAGGCAGAATCCCACACGGCTACTATATCCTAAAAGTTAATAATCCTTTTAATTAATGGTTAGGGCCAATATTGAGCACAAACTATGAAGTATTACAAGCTAAATGAGAATCATCAATTAGCCTGATTAGTAGGCTACGCTTTAAGTGCTGAATTGAGAACCCAAGCGGTGCGGTGCATCATAAAAATCCGAGTTGTTAGGCGAGCTTGCAGAAATGGTTTTGTGTATTACCAGCGGTGCGCCGTGTGCAGCAGAGTTAGCTGTGAAATGTGTAGTCCCACTGGAGTGAGCCGTTCCAGCTGGTCCTGCTCGAACCTGGTGCTACGTGCAGTATGATCACTCCATCAGTGCTTGTGCAAATTTGCATTCATCAGGCTGCTCTATCAACGAGCAAGCCCTCAACAATTAGGCTATTCTGTGGGGGAACAAACCTACGAGCCAAGGAATAAATGCCATACACTAATCACTGATCAATGAAGCGCCTTCATATATTTTTAATTAAAGTTTTATTAGGGGAAATGTGTGGCGATGTTCATTGGTTACAAGCATTCCATTAATGGCAAAAGTGCAAGTTTTGGGAATGGAGATGGCAGATGTTACTGGCCGTCATGCTGGGGCTCATCATGTCTGTAATTGCATTTTCTCACCTACAGAGGGGGGTGAAGAACACCGTTTAAGACAGGTCTCTGCCTAGCAATTATTGTCAAGCAAATTACTAGGCAATATATAAGCTGTCAGGTGAGGTTAGCAAGAAAAAGTGTAAGGAAATGGACCTTTCAGCCTTTCATCATGGCGGTGGATGTTAAAACTGAACTGAAAAAAAATTCATTCTACCTGCTGGAATTTTACAGCTTTGAATTGGCTTCCGGAATGAAGTGGGTCAAAATACTTATTTTTCTCCTTTCATTGATCAGTATGCACCCAAATGCTATTGTTTGCATCACTGCAATTATATGCAATTATATTCACACTACATGGCCACTTACAGTAAAGCACAGTTAAGGAGTCCCTCAATAGCTTCTAAACGTATCAGTGGCAAACAGTTTTGTACTCACATGAGAGCTGTACTCTACCATCTGTTCGATTCGCTTGCATGCTGCACACATTGCCTACAGACATGCTTATTCTATTGCTCGGTGACATTTTCAGATAACTGTATGCACATGCGTGCTTAAGCACGGGGGCAACATAAGAAAACAACAAGATTAAATGAAACTCGTACACATATTACTTTATATTTACCAGCCTATAAAATCCTCTTTCACCTGCTCCTATTAAGGGTCAAAGAGGACCATCCATTAGATTAGATTATATCTGGGGTAGTTTGTTTACACTGAATTCCCATCCTGACACCACACTGACTATGTGTCCAAGCTTGGGACCAGCATTAGGAGTATAGCTCCAGTGGCTGTGGTTTTTCCATAAACACACTACTCAACCCTCATGTTCCAAGGCCCACGTGGGACTGAACCCACTCTGCCATATTCTAACTGCTGGCTCTACCCACTGAGCAACCAAGTCTGCTTTGTATTTTCTTTGCAATTGTGTCTGCGTCTGTGCCAGCACTACAGCGGTGGGTATTGTATTGCATTAGCATTGCACAGGAATTTAAACTATGGGAAGACTATTTTAAATTATGTAGCCGGTGAAGCAGTACGTCAAATACTATTGGAAAGATTCTGCACTGATTCTGCTCACACTTGGCAAATGATTTTTTTTTTTCGTGACTGTTGAGAGATATAGTGATGTAGTCAAGTGCTTTCATTTAACATTTCTTTAAAAAAAGATGTTAATGTGATAAAGGAAGAATAATTCAACAGAAAATGTGTTTAACATCCAACAGTTTTGTTGTTATAGTACCATAAGTAAATAACAAAACATCCAAGTGGCCTAGGTGGTGCAGTGGTTAGAGCTCACAGCTCCAGCCCTGACCTGGCTGCTGCTTTTCTGCAGTTTGACGGTTCTCCCTGTGGCTGCATGGGTCTCTGAACTGTCCCCTGTGTTGCCAGTTAGGCACCTGGATTTTGAATTGGATTAAGTAGATATGTCTTAATGTACAGTATGTTTTAACAATATTGGCGTATTTCACAGCAATCCCCAAGAACCTGGAGTCACTGTTTTCATATTTTCGTAGTAAGACTTGATTAAGACAATATTTCCTTTCAAATGCTTCATTTAGTTGTGAGTCACTCTAGTTAAAGATGTCTGTTTTTGCTACTTAATGATATGGTTTAACCAAAAAAGTTAAAAGATATATATAATATAAGATAAATATTAGTGAATGTTTTGTCCATCAAAAGTACTACTAAGCCACAATACATTACGTTGGCTTTTTTTAGTGTAAATTGAAATCCTCTGAGTGCACTTTCAGCTTAGTTCAGTCATTTCAAATGCATCATGGATATGCCACTGTTATTTCTGTTACACTGCTTTACACTGTGTTACACTGATTCATTGTTTTACTGTCAGAATTCCTTTACATGCCTCTTTCTCTAGAACTGTCCAGGTTTTGTTGAGTAATAATAATATGGATTGTGCTTTTTCTTAAGATGAAACTCCAGGGAGTGGGTGCCTGGTTTAAACAGCCTATGTTCAATTCAGATCTACTATAACTAACAGCTCCCTCTGCCTATATGAAACATAGCTGTCTCATGCTCTAACACTGCATAGCCAATTTCACTACTGCTTTTTGTGGTTACTAATTGCATTCTAGATTATTTCCTTCCAGTTCATGAAAATCAGAGCACGATCTGTGCTCTTTCTGTACAATGAGAATAGTGTATAATATGAAAAATGTATATTCTGGTCCAGTGAGATCTCTAAAAAAGATCTCAAAGCTTTATGCTACAATACTAAACAAGAGTACCTTACACAACAGTTATTTGTGGAATAGATCCCTTACTAGTACTATGTACTATGTACTGTGTACTATTTATATGAACTGTATGCTAGCACAAAGTGTGCCAAAATAGTACACAGTATGCACTTCCCTCCAAAAGTATTGGAACAGTAAGACTAATCTTTTTTTTTTTGCTTGACTGAAAACATAGATCAAAGATCAACATTTCAGCTTTTATTTCCAGGTATTTACATTTGATAGACAATTCAGAAGATAGTGCCTTTTGTGGCTACTAGAGTAACAGTTGTCAGTTAGATAGACCTAGGAAAATCAGAGCAGTTGGTGACAGACACATTGGCCGTGCTATAAAAAAATACCCTAAAACAACAGTTAGTGAGCTCAACAATCTCCAGAGGGCAGGATCACAATCTACTGTTCGCAGATGACTTCATGAACAAAAGTACAGACTTCAGCAGTAGATGCAAAACACTAATTAGCAAGAAGAATAGTAAGGCCAGGCTGGTATTTGCCAAGAAGTACAGAGAAAAGCCTCAGAGATTCTGGGACAAAGCTTTATGGACTGATGAAGCAAAGATTTACCTTTACCAATGTGATAGAAAGGCCAAAGATTGGAATAAGAAAGGATCTGATCATGATCTCAAACATAAAAGCTCATCTGTCTAACACAATGGATGTAATGTCATGGTACAGGCTTGCATGGCTTCTTCTGAGATTTGTTCATTAATCTTCTTTGATGATGTCACACATGATGGCAGCAGTACAATGAACTCAGAAGTCTACTGAAGCGTTTTGTCTTTTAAATTAAAGAAAGATGCAACTTATTGGGAAATCCTTTATTATGCAGCAAGATAATGACCCTAAACACACTGCCAAAAGTGCAATGGTTCTGAACTGGCTAAGCTAAAGTCCAGACTTAAACCCTATAGAGTACACATTTTACCTGCTAATAATGAGACTGAGAAAAAAAAACACCAACTGAAAGAGGCTGCAGCGACGGCCTTGAAAATCTTCACAAAACAGGAATGCAAAAGTTTAGTGATGGAATTACAGGCAGTATCTTGCAAGCAACAGATTTGCAAGTAAATATTAAGTCTTGTTCAATTCAGTTGAATCTATTTTACGTTTTTCTGTTCCAATACATTTGCTCACAAGAAAAATGGGTGGGTTCAGACACATCTTCTGCTATCTTCTGAACTGTGTAATGTATATGCTTTTGTCTTATATTCATTAATCATCATTTTTGGAGGGGAGTGTATGTCCCAAAAAAGCTGAAAATATTTTCTTTAATGTGATGTCCAGTTTAGTAGCACACACAAGAGTTCAATTATATTGCTTCATACAAACCACAATCTAAAAAATAAATAAATAATAATTACTCAAAAAATATGCTACCTCTTGCACAAAGAGATCTCCAGTTTAGTTTAAAGACTTGCACTGAATAGCATCCAACAGATCCCTGGCTTTTTTCAAACTATCACATAACTGCACCTAGAAGCATGTTAACCCCACTGTATGTAGCTACGTGTATGTTAATACTGTGTTAAACATGGGTAGATGGAAATAAAGGAAGAGGATAGAGAATATGATTTCCAGCCACAGCAGTCTTGCACCACCATCAATTAGAGCACGAGCCAGGCCAGCATGCCCATATTTCCATGTCTGATAAATTATGCTGCATATCAGAAATGGTGCAGCGGATGCCTATTTAAAAGGAAAGAGGATTGTGTCGAGCTGGGCCATAAATATGAAAAATGAAAGGCAACAAATTGAGACAGTCAATAAACTGTGAGATTTGTTAGAGGGCTAAATGCTGCACAGGGAAAGGTGAGACTCACGATCAGAAATTATGATGATGGAAACGGACTTTGATTGGTGTTCCTTTTTTTTCCTTTTTTTGCTCACGCACAGGCAGGAATGAGTTAAAAGATCAGTCGACAGATTTTATGTTCTCTAAGATTACTAACAGTCCTGCTATGCTTTTGCAAAATGCACACATTACTTCTAATTTCATTTTTTATAGTAAAATCACCATTTTCCCACATTGTGATTGCATTCATTTATTTCGTATTATTGCCTAAATGCTCCCTCCTGGTTTTAATTTAAAAGAGGAAAACGCATTCTCATCTTTTCCATTTTTAACCGTAACAAATGGTGATATTACAGTATGTACCTCTGGAAGGCTTCTTGTTATTCAGAATAATCCTTGAAGCACCTCATTAATTTTCCACAGCTCCTCAGTTCACAGCGATGGTGCTGTGCTTGGAGTTTTTCTTTGAACCTTTTTACTTCTGTAATATCCTATGCATTCTGACCTCCCAACAGGTTCTAGCCTCCTGCATTCTTAATTGCTTATTCCATAAATCTGTCCAAAAGGCCAGAAATGAAAGCGTTTATTGGTCACTTACCTGCACTCATGAAAGACCTGCACAATTACATTGACACAATCCAGATCAGGCCCATTTGTTTGGAATTATTACGACCATTTCTCGGTGCACATGAATGGATGTGAGTGACCCACAGAACAGTTAGTCGAGTTAGTGATTTCTTCGCTGGTGACTGATGGCAAGGCTTTTAGCAGGTGATACCTACCGCCGTGAGCAACAAAGTGTTGCCGGGTGTTCTCACACACAGGGGTCATGAGGGGTCACCAACACTGCAGGTCCTGACACCATGACGGATTAAGGGGATGGAGTTGGGCTAGTGAGTGCTGTGGAGACCCTACAGTCTGCATTCATTCACTACTTTTCAATCGTCCTTGTGTTGGACTGGGTAAGGAGGGTGGTGTGTGTGACAGGCTCGTAAACTTCCATGATGGATTCAGACTGATCAACGCCAGACTGGCTAAGAGTGTGGAGACAGTGGGGCCAGATCAAGCAGGTTTCTGTAGCAACCGCTCTCATTTTACACATTGGCTCTCTGACAAGACAGGACTGCACCTTTCCACTTGAGCTGATTGTGTATGTGTGTTTTGTGTCTGTGTCTGTGTGTGGGCCGCTGGGCATCAGTTAAAGTTAATGCAGCATATCGATGTGCTTATTTTTTATTTCTTTTCACAACTGAAAAAAAGTGTTTTTTATGGAACATCTGGAAGATCTGAAAAATTATTACGTTTTTTTCTACCTCAATTACTTATGGCATATTTGTTTAATAGCTTTTCCTTCTTAGACTGTTTCTTTATATATGTTTAATTATATAGGTTTCCCTAAAGGATGTAGAATTTCATGTGTGTGTTTGCCTCACAGTCAGCTTTAATAGAATTTCCATGTGCCTCATAATTTGTTTACGAGTCAAGACCAACATACAGTTCATTACAGGATAAGAGCAGTTGAATGAGCAATAATTCAATGTCTCTTTAACAGCCTCGAGGCTAGTTTGTGTTTTCATTAGGGATTTATATGGGTCTTCCTAGTGCTTTGATTGTTTTTTACTACTTTTTTTCAATTCACACCCTTTATCTGGACATAGTCATTGTTTACTGATTTCAAGACTACCGTAATTATTTGTTAAAGGTGGCACGGTAGCTCGGTAAATTGATCTCATCGTGTATATAAAACCCCTGTCAAAAATTATGGAATTACCACTCTTGTAGGAAGATCTTTTAAATGTATAATTTTATAGAACAATGTTAATTACAGAGACATGCCACTAAACTTTTTTTTTTCAAAATTCCAACCTTTTGACATTAAGAAACATTTTTTCAAATAATATAAATATAATAAAAATATAAATTATAATAATTGTTGAAATATAATTGTTGTAGTCAGTCACAATTGTGTTTTTGGATTAAGCAGAGAAACAAATATGGAATCACTAAATTTTGAGGAAAATATTATGGGATTGGTCTGTAATTTGCAGTTCTAAAACACTTGCTACAGATTAAATCTGTTAATTAGTTGTCAGTTCTTCACATCTTGGAGAGCTGTTGCACAAAGTGGATTGACTTGAATCGTGGCTCCAACACGAGAGATGTCAGTAGAAACAAAGGAGAGAATTATAAAACTTCTTCAAGAAGGTAAATCATCACGGAATGTTGCAAAAGATGTTGGCTGTTCCAGCTGTGTCTACAATCTGGACCAAGTACAAACAAAATGGGATAGGTTGTAAAAGGGAAGCATACAGGTAGACCAAGGAAAACATCAGTGCGTCAAGATTCAACTTAAAGCAATATGTGTTGAAAACAGAAAATGTACAACAAAACAAATAAAAAACAAGTGGGCAGAAAGAGGAGTCTGTGATCGTCTTGTAAGAAATTGCCTAAAAGAAAGCCAAACGAAAGCAACCCATAACACAAAAACAGAAAAGAACAAGGTTACAGTGGGCAATCGTGGCCTGAATGACTGGATGAAAGTAATCTTCAATGAAGAATCGCGAATCTGCATTTGGCAAGGTGATGATGCTGGAACCTTTGTTTGGCGCTGGTCCAATGAAAGTTCTAAAGAGGACTGCCTGAAGAAAAGATGACAGTCATTACAACTTCAGGAAATGCCTGTCTACATTGAAATTTTGGTCTCTTTTCTTATTCCATCAGCTGAAAGAATGTTCAGTGACGATTATTTCATCATATTTTTCAAGATGATAATGCCATATAGCAAAGGACTTGAAAACTTTCCGTCAAGACTTATTATGTCAATGGAATGGCCTGCAAATACTCCAGATCTCAATCCAGTCAAAAGTCTCTGGTGAAAATTGAAGAAAATGGTTAATGGCAATGTTCCAACCTGCAAAGCTGATCTGGCAACAGCAATAACAGACAGTTGGAGACAGATTGATGAAGACTACTGTTTGTCATCAGTTAAGTCCATGCCTCAGAGAATTCAAGCCAAAGGTGGTGCAACAAAGTACTAATAGTGCAGTGTTTTATTGTCATGAGTCCATAATATTTTCCTCAGAATAAGTCCATATTTTTCCTGTACTTAATCTAAAACACAATTGTGGCTGACTACAGCAATTATATTTATTTATTTGTTATTGTTTTCTTAATGCCAGATGGTTGGAATTTTGAAAAAGAAAAAGTTTTGTGGCATGCCTCTATTATTAACGTTTTCTACAAAATTAAACAGTTGAAGTATCTTCCTCCAAGAGTGGTGATTCCATCCTTTTTTCCAGAGGTTCTATGTAATGAGTTTTGATGTAGCCTTTTGATTTTGTGTGTCACTGAATTAGCCATTGATGCTGATCGTAAAATTAATAAATCAAATAATCAATTAACAAACAAACTTATTTGTTCTATTCATTTCAGTGTATACGTAATAACAGTGGACCATAAAGGTAGCATAAACCCACTTCAAATCTAGCTCAAATCTGATTTAAGGGCAGATATGAATGCTTAAAAAGCATGGAATCCACCATTTCCCAATGCGACATTTGTTTGTGGTTTCAAAGTCCAATCACAGTCAGATATAGAGACGCCATTCAGTCTAACCGGTCAAATTGAATTTCATGTGACTTTTACCTTTTTACCTTTTTTTACATGTGCTTATCACCGGCAGAGATTTGTGACACACACAAAAACATGAATAAACTTCAGCATGATAGAATACCAAACCCAAGAGCAATGAAAAATATGCCATGTGGTCTGTGGTTGTAGGCAGCTGAATCCGTTCAATCAGACTATTACTAATTAACATACAGAAATTAAGTCATATATGAATAAATAACCGTGTCATAGTGTGATTGTCACCTAAGAGCCTGAGATCCCCCGTTTGATCCGGACCCTGGGCTTTGCTTGTTTGAAGTTTACATGTTCTCCCTGTGTATGCATGGGTTTCCTACAGGTATTCCGGATTCTTCCCACATGCCAAAGAAATACATGTTAGGTTAATTGGTGTTTCCAAAGTGCCCTTAGTGTGTGAGTGTGAGTATGAGTGTGTGTGTATGTGCCCTGTCTACGGTTGTTCCTGCCTTGCACCCTGTATTGCTGGCTAAGTACTAGCTCTTCTGCGACCCTGACTAGTATAAGCAGGTTTAATACGAATTGACTTTGATGCATGATACAAGCTCATATTTTGATTTTCATACAATTTTTTGTAAAAGTGTAAACAATGCAAAACAACCATCATTTTCTGCCTTACAATAGTAATGCCATTCATTTGCTCTCGATCCATCAGCAACAATAACCAATTTCAGACATCTTTGAATTTTTGTGTACAGAAGGAGCAATTTGGCCAAACTTTATGTCCCACACAGTGCATGAAATTCAGATTGAAAAGTGGTTGTATCTGGTGCTGGTATCTAAGCTAATCCCCACCCTCCCAGGGTTGATAACTGTCATATGACAGAATATATTTTAGTTGCTGCATGGCTAAATGGAAAAAAAAAAACATTATTTAAAAAACAATTCTTCATCACATTAAGAATTGGGTAAATGGCAGGGTTCAAACTGTTAACCTTTTTTCACAATCTCAACTGAATGAAATCTAATCAAATTTGTGAAATATGCTATTTGAATAAGTCAATACACAGAGGCCAAAGCTACCCAGAGCAGCCTGGATGCATTTGGCTGGCTCATATCTAGGGAGAGAAAATTAATGCGTATTAATGAAGCCTATGAAAGCGACTAATTGAGCATTCCGGTACTCGCTGAGTTGGGCATCTGCTACTGACATTCTAATGCTCTTGGCCTGCAGCTTAGTCTCTCTCTTTCTATCTTTCTCACGTTTGCTATGGGGAATGTTGAGGCCATTAAAATCAGGGCACTCTAGCAGGGTCGTTATTGTGACAGCCACGTTAATGGCACCTGATCTTCAAATGAGCCCATAAATGGCAGATCTTCACTCATGGAGGCTCTGCTTCATTTTAAGTGCTCAGGATCAGAAAGGATGGCCGAATACTTTACACCATATGTGATGACTTCTGTTTAAATCTCCCTGATTGTTTGAGATACTTCAAAATGCTTAGACAGACATTCTGCATACTACCATGTGCTGAACATTTCTATTACACGTCCAGGCTGTCTCCACATCTCTCCAGATGTCTTTGAAAACATGTGTGCGGTGGGGGCTCTGTGTGTGTACATGCAAATGTGAACGCTTGTCTGTCAGTTTTTTCATGTGCCCTGAAGTGAGGAACTGAAAGGTCACGCACCTTTCGTTAAAGGTGCATGTTAATCAGGCCACGTTGGTGAAAATTATACAGCTTTAAGCATAGTTAATAGAGCGTAAATCTAGCTGACCTTGGAGACAAGAGAGGAAGTGCACATCTGTAAACCAATCATCGCCCAGCTACCCCTGTTGCCTCTGCTCCTGCACCCATACATTGCTGCCTACAGGCTCTTACACACACATGCAAACATTGCCACAAACCTGCCAGTTCCGATACTGAACAGAGAAGCAGAAAACAAAGAGAATAAAGCAGATGGCAGTTTTTGGTTTTATTACAGTCATATGTTGCTCTTCTCTTTTTCACCCTAAAGCCTATTTGTTTTCATCCACTCTCACATTTCATTCACACACTTCAACTGCATTTGCACATTTCTTTCCAAGTACCTTCTCAAAGGCCTAGATTGTTTTCTCTGTATAACCTCCCAAGCTGGAATTTACTAAATGTATAAAATAGATTGGCTTGATGATTCACTTGGTGATATGGCTATTATTGTGCTTGAGTACTTCTAGTTAGCAGTTAAAGACATTTTATAGTTCCCAAGGGCCTGGTTTATGTCGATATGTGAGAATAGGCTCCCTCCACACTAACCACCCCCCGCCCAAGACTCGAGGTGTGAAGAATCATTTAGGGAATGAGTCGGGAGACAACCCACTTTACTCAGGCAGATTATGCTCATTTATACCAGTTTACATTTAACATAAACAAGACATCAATAAATTACTGTATGGGCTCTGGATTGTTGTATTATTCCTCAGAGGCGATAATGCCTGTGCAAAACAGATGAAGATGTAGAAAGCAGAGCACAGCTCACTTTCTTTAATGGTGAATTTTTTGGAGTGCATCCAAGCACAATATGTGAATCTGACCTCTTAGCCTCTTTTTATTATTTTGTCATAAGCATACGTCAGGAGAGTGTATGTTTGTTGCTGTTGGTTACTTGCGATATGGTTAAGTTTTATTGCTTTCCAACTCTTTAACTGAGTTACAGAAGGCAGGATGGTCTCGGAAATCTTACAAAATGAAGATCTTTGTTTAAATGGAATTTTCTTTCTGTCACAATCCTAACAAAAGTATGCAATTTGAATACAAAGGGGCATGTCCATACAGAAGCAGAAAATGTTGTGATAAAATGGAAAATGCAAATTGTAACAAGTCCAGAGTTCCTTACTTTTACTTTGTCTTTTATTTAAATTCATTGGCTGATCCAGAGGCAATTTAGAGCTAGCAATGGATTTTAAAAACTATGTGATGTGATTTCAAACAGGGGATTATAATCATAAATTGGTACAGAAGCAGAATCCAGGAAAGACTGAGTCTTTGATGAGTAAAGATGGCCAGAGGAGACCAGTATTACAGGTCTTTTATAGAGTCAAAAAGGACCACCAGATTATTATCAGCTCCAAGTCCAAAAGCCATGGGGATCCTGATGAATCCTAGAAAAAAGTGACGTAAGAACAATAAAGAGTATTTAGGAAAATATTTCTTTCGATAATTCATAAAATCTTTAAGAATGATAATGTGACGACCCACAAAATAGCAAAACACTAATAATTTTAGAATTGCTTGTATATATATTTATATCGTGCACTATATATTGCATTTTATGTTTATGTATTGCATATACAGTATATATGTCCTCCAAATTGTGTATATGAGTGATACTGATGCTTACATAGGCCCTTGTGTTTGAGAGGCTGCAGAGGAATTCTGTATAATTTTGCCCACCTCAGCATTTCTGCTGTTTCTTCTTGAGAGACTACAGATAAGTGTTATTATAGATTAGTGTGGAAAATCAATGCTGTGAATACTAAGGACCTTTAAGTATCAGAATGCCCACAAAGCAGTAAAGTGACCCGTAGAGTAAAACCTGCTTGGTTTGCATCAAAGCTCCAATTTAATTTAAGCTGCAAAGATTTTGTGCTGTCTAAATGGCTAAAAACCTAATGGAATCGAAAAATGACGTTTATCAATCATATTCACACCTTGTATGGGGTTTCAAATCAGACCAGATTCCAGAATTGGATTTGGAGACATACCAGAAGATCCAGTGTTTCCATCTCTGCCAAGCTGCCGCTGTTGGCTCCTATTTCAAGATCCTTAACGCACAATTGCTTGGATTGTAAGGCACACTGTATAAGGATGTCTACTAAATGATGCAAACTCCAGTCAGTTGGTTTTAAAACAACTTATAGAAATAAAGGCAAATATGAATACATACTGTACTCAATGTGTGAATGCAGTTTTGTAAGGTCCAGTGCTGGCACAAAACAAAACACAAAAACGCAGTACAAACGGCAGAGATTCATAAATGTGACTAAAAATGCCCTTAAATAAATCTAATGTTGAGTTTCCATGCTTATACCGCTAACTTGCTATGTTATTCCTGTTCCAAGCTATGTAGGAACGCCTGCACCATCACCATGGCAACCACTCTGGTTTTGCCACTGACAGTGACTACAGTTCAAACAGACCAGATCTAGTCTTTTGCAGTTCATAGTGGAGACACCTAGGCTGTGTCTGAAATTGCATACTTTGACAGTATGCACTAGATTCGATTCAGTAAGCACTGCTCGACCGTTAAAGCAGTAGGCTCTTTAAGTACGCGAGTATGCAGTGTACACAGAACCTTGGACGCACTAAGCCATAACTAAGTGTGACGCAATGATGTATGACATCACACTACCAACAAAAAATCGCCTCCATTCATTTCATTAAAAGCCCAATTCGCCAACATTTATAATTATTTGAAAATATTTTTCAAATAAAAATATTTTTAATTAAAACATATTTTTTATGTTTCATACTTCATCAGCATCGAATGCCTTCGCTGCTAGTGTTGAATCATGGGATAGGATAGTGTGCTTTGGTTGCATACTTAAAAATGGCTGCCAAATGAGGACTGTTTCAAGCATACTTTGTACTCGGACACACTATATGCTCTCGCCTACTGCTTTCTATATAGTATATATAGGAAATATGGGATTTCGGACGCAGCCCATGTCTAAAAACAGGATTTGACAAAGAAACCCATTTTGCTGTGAAATCTAAACAAAGTCAAAAGTCAAAGTTACTCAAGTAGCCTTGATTGTAACCCAGCTGCCCAGACTTAAGTAGTCTGCCATCGTCACAAAACTCAATTTTATGGAAAAAATCATTTCTGTCATGACATGTCCAACCATAGTCCCAACCATGAGTGTTTGTTTTCTTTCAACAATAATGTTTGGAACTGAAGATAAATGGTGCTATCTGTAAACAGTGAAGCAGCTGTGCTGGTACATTGTCTGCATGTACCTTTCATGCTGCATACATGGGGCTTCAGAGTTGCTGTAGCCTCTCTCCAGTTTCTGCTGTCAAAATGCAGAACGCCTATTCGCAGCTTGTCAACAGTGTCTGCCAGAGCCTGTAAAACCTTTTCCTCTTTCTCTAACAACTGCACAGCATACACATACATTCTTGCCTTCACCGTCTCTCTCACACACACACATGCACAGAGCGCTGTGGGTGCCCACTCTTTTGACAGGATGTGTTGCTGGCACAAATTGTAATTCATAAAGGTTAAGGGGGTCAATGCCTGATGGGGGCCGCATGCAAATGCAGCATCTCAAGATGTTCACTCAACAGCATAGAGAGAGAGAGAGAGAGAGAGAGAGAGAGAGAGAGAGAGAGAGAGAGAGAGAGAGAGAGAGAGAGAGACACAGAGA
>JAUZST010005163.1:0-15782 GCA_034779995.1 Parotocinclus haroldoi
ACCTAACTCAGCCCCAGCCGGCCGAAAACGAACCACCTGTGCCGACAAACAATAACGAAAAACGCTCCTGACGCACACCGACTCAGGGACAGGAGAGGGAGTGTTAAATGCAGGAGAGAACAAAGCAAAACACTGGAGCGACAATAAAAGGACGCGGACGGCTCACGCATGCACACACGCACACAAAGAGCTAAAGCTAACGGAGTGGGGAAAGGAGGGGGAAAGGGTGAGCAGGCTAAACAATGGGAATACACAGACTATCGTTTAACTCACACTCAAAAATATCACGCTCAAACACGGAGAAAACACGGAGAACACTGATATAAGCAAACGCTGGAAACAGGAAGGTATCACTAGGATAAACGCTCGGTATGATGGCAAACAATCAATACTTCGCACCTGTACAGGGGAAAATACAGATCTTAAGTAGAGAGGCTCAGACCCGGAAGAAACAAGCCGTACCTGGAGTGGAGAGAGGTAGATGTAATATTCTGCTCATCCAGTATCATAAATTGATGATGATTCTATAATCTTCCAAGCAGATGAATAAACTTTTTAAAGTGCAGACTTTTTCCATTAGCTTATACATACAAATGTCGGGATAATAATAAAACTAATGTGGTATTTTGTAAATACCTCTAATTTAAAAAATCCCGATTCATCTGTCTTACCATCTTTACTAATTATGAATTGAAATAGGTAATTTGAGGCAGCATGCTGGGTAATTTATATGCTGTAGTACTAAATAGTTACAATACACACACACACACACACACACACACACACACACACACACACACACACACACTGTTAGAAATCATTTAATTGGTGCTGGGGTGGCACAGTGGTTAGCTCTGTCACCACACAGTTGCAAAGGTTCTTAGCGCAAACGGTGAATTGTTTCCTCTCACATTATGTGTGTATGAGTGTATGTGACCTGTGTCATGGACCTCCAGGCCAAAGAGGATTATCAGTGTACAGTTTAATGGTATGATGGTATGAGGGTGTGTTAGTGCCCATGGAATGGGTAACTTGCACATCTGTGAAGGCATCATTAATGCTGAAAGATATGTGCAGGTTTGGGAGCAACATATGCTGCCAACCAAGCAACATCTTTTTCAGGGACGTTCCTGGTTATTTTAGCAAGACAATACCAAGCCACATTCTGCACGTTACAACAGTGTAGCCACAATGTTTTTTTTTTTTACAAAGATCTAGGTGTTAGTGCTAAATCTCATTGTAAGGCTAATTCATTTAAATACTGATTCTTAATGTGACTTATCCATCATTATGTAAGTCTAAAACATACTGTTTTCAGCTCATCACTATTTACCACCCTCCTCTTTTCTCTTGGAAATTAGATAAAAAAAGGCTAGCACCTTGGTATAATGACCAGATCTGTATAAGCAAAGAGCTTGGAGTTTGGAACACAAGTGGTCGCACAGTAAATTGGAGTTATTTATGATTGCTTGGATTGATAGCATGGCAGAGTACAAACAGGCCTTTACCAAAGCTAAATCTGTGTATTGTCTGCTAATTAGAACTAGAAAATTTAATCATATCAGTCCTGTTCTGTCGTCTCTGGGACTGTGGTGGGCTAGTGGGTAAGACACTGGACTATGGATCCGTAGGTCCAGGTCAAATCCCACCTCTGATAAGCTTGTAACATATAAAGCTCTACATGGTCTTCCCCCATATTATCTGAGTGAACTCTTACAATCTTCAATCCAGCTCGTCTACTTTGTAGACAAAGGTTCAGGACTTTCAGTTCATAGAATTAAAAAATGAATAGCAGGGGAAAAAGCTTTCTCATACTTGGCTCCCCAGTTATAGAGTAAACTCTGCAGTTTAGGTAAAGATTTAGAAACTCTCCAACTTTAAGTCTAGGCTAAAAACATTCTTATTTATTCAGGCTTTTATTTAGATTTGGACTGGAAGGCATGGCTCAGGTTGGCTCTTGCCTCTTGGCTGGCATTAACTTCTTCCCCCTTTAGCTATGCTGCTATAATTAGTGCTGCTGGAGCTTCATGCTGCACATGGTATCAGCGATTGATAATAGAGTATCAATAACAATTTGTGCTAGTAACTCATTAACTCATTTGTGCAAGTAACTACGTTTTCACTTTTCCTCTCCAAGGTGATGATCCAGTTCCAGCACCACACACTTAGATGTTCCTCCACCTCAGCATCACTCTCCATCAACAGAACCAAATTCCACCAGAGTGCGGCAACTCCCTCCATCATTTAGTCATTAATAGACGGTGTGCCTCCAAAGACCTCCCGTTAAGTGGGATAAATAAATCTATTTTGTTATATATTTTATTACTAATTTAAATAACCTTAACAGTAACGACTTCATGATTTTCTTTGATGATATGATACTCAAAATATAAAACTCAGTGCTCCTCAAATCACACATCTATTCAGCAACCTTCCAGATGCAGCACTAGTGTAGTTTTCTGTTTAATTACCTCTAAATCAGGACTAGAATATTTTACCTCAATTACTAATACTGAACAGTCCTCACTCATAAGGTCAGAAACATGTTACTTCCAATTCCAATTCCTGTATATTTACTTAAATAATTAATACCCATTATTATATAACCACTACTTATTATTACAAATTCATCATTAATCTTTGGCAATGTGCCAACATCCTTAATATTTGCCGTAATTAGACTCCTGATTAACAAGATTGTATTAACACAAACAATATTTACCCTTGTGTTCTGTCCAATTATAGACCAATATCAAATCTACATTTCCTCTGAAAAATGTTAGAAAAAGCTGTTTATCAGCATCTCTGTAGTTACCTCTAAAGTAACTATTTATGAAACATTTCAGTCAGGATTTAGGCCTTACCATAGTTCTGAAACAGTATTAATTAGATTAGGGTACTTAATGATCTATTAATATCATCAGATAATGGACGTGTTTCTTTACTTGTTGTATTAGATTTAAGTGCAGCGTTTGACACTGTAGATCTTGATATCATACTAAATAGGCTAGAAAACACTATAGGTATTGAGGTACTGGCACTTTCTCAGTTTAAATCCTATCTGACTGATCAGTACCAGTTTGTTTATTTAAATAATCAACGCTCTAAGCTCTGAAATGTAAAGTATGGTGTCTCTCATGGGTTTGTCCCACTGTTATTCTGCATGTACATGCAACCTTTAGGCTCAATTATTATCGCATTATTATCTTATATCCATTCTTTTATAGATGCTGAGAAACTGGTTCATGCACATATAACCTCAAAGTTGGATTACTGTAACACTTTACTTGCTGGTGCAGAATGCAGCAGCTCGAGTACTAACTACAACTACAAAATTTTATTATGTCAGTCCTGTTCTGTCATCTCTATACTGGTTACCAGTTAAAAGCCACATTGATTACAAAATACTTCTTGTAACATATAAAGCTCTAGATGGTCTGGCCCCACATCATCTAAGTGAATTCTTAGAGTCTTACAATCCAGCTTGTTTGGGAGGTTCAGGAAGGTGCAGGACTTCTTTCAGTTCCTAGAATTAAAAAAGTCATGGCAGGGGCAAAACCTTTCTTGTTCTTGGCCACCCAACAATGGAATAAACACCTAACTTTAGAATCAGACACTCTCCAAATTTTTAAGTCTAGGCTAAACACATTCTTATTTATGCTGTCTTTTCATTAGATTGAGACTGAGATGTATGGCTCTGGTTGCTGGTGCCAGAGGCAAGGGTCATGTCTGGCCTGCCTTGTTAGGGTTTGCTATTGCTTTATCCATGTTTCTTTAGTTCTTGCCAATTTTCGTATTATTCTCGTTTTCCACCCCACTTATTTCCCCTCGATCCCTTAGCGTCCCGTGCTTTTGTTTTCCCAGTGCAGTGTGTGTGTCTCTGTTTGTTGTGTTAGCTTCACAGGGATCTATTGGACCGGTTCGCCACCATTACCACACCCACCGCTGTCTACACACCTGATTCAGATTCATCCTCATCACTACCATGCTATAAAACCTATTTGCAAACTACCAGAACTTTCAGTCCAGTCACTCTCTCTATTAAATAGATATTGTACATTTAATTCTGGGTTGCAGGTTCCGTATGTTGTAGTTTAGAACACAAGTGGCGATGTAGTAAGTTGCAGGTATTTAAGATGGCACAGAGGGATAGCATGGCAGACTATAAACAGGCCCTTACCAAAGCTAAATCTGTGTATTTATCCTCAATCATAGAGAAAAACAACAATAATCCTAGATTTTTATTTAATACAGTCTCGAGATTAACTAAAAACATCACAGTAACCGAATCTGAAGTTCAGCATGATTTTAACAGTAATGACTTCATGACTTTCTTTTACGATAAGATAGAAAACTTCAGCCAAAATACAATGCTCATCAAATCACCCATCTATTTAGCAACCTTCCAGGTGCAGCACTAACGTAGATTTAAGTTTAATTACCTCTAAATCAGGACTATAATCTTTTAACCCAATCACTAATACTGAACTGTCCTCATTGATCAGCTCATTATGTTTATTAGACCCAATCCCTACATATTTATTCAAATAATTAATATAGAGTATTATAGAACCATTACTTATTTTCATAAACTCATCTGTGGGTATGTGCCAAAATCCTGTAAATGAGCCGTAATAAAACCCCTGATTAAAAAGCCAATCTATACCCTTGTGTTCTGTCTAATTATAGATTTCATTTCCACCTTATCTCTCCAAAATCTTAGAAAAAGCTGTTTATCAGCAGCTCTGTAGTTACCTCCAAAGTAACTGTATTAATGAGACATTTCAGTCAGGATTTAGGCCTCATCATAGCACTGAAACAGCATTAATTAGGGTACTTAATGATCTATTAATCGTCAGATCTTCAGATAACGGAGGTGTTTCTTTTCTTGTTCTTTTAGATTTAAGTGCTGCATTTGACACTATAGATCATGAGATCTTACTAACTAGGCTAGAAAACACTATAGGTATTAAGGGACTGACAAGTACCAGTTTGTTTTTGTAAATAATCGATGCTCTAAGCTCTCTAAAGTAAAGTACGGTGTCCCTCAGGGGTCTGTGCTTGGCCCACTGTTATTCTCCCTGTACGTGCAACCTTTAGGCTCAATTATTTGTAAGCATGGTATTAGTTTTTACTGCTATGCAGATGATACACAGCTGTACATTTCGGCTGATCCAAATGATGGCCTTACAATCAGTAAAATAGAGAATTGGGTTAAGGAAGTACAAAATTGGATATAATTTAATTTCATTTTATTTAACTCAGATAAAACTGAGGTTTTATTAGTCGGACCCAAGATTGTGATCTGCATTGGCTGCATCTATTCTAAACCTGGACAGCTGTTCGTTAACACCAAGTCCAAGACCAAGTATAAAAAACTTGTATGTGTTACGCGTTGATTCAGATCTTTACCAGATCTTTTATCTGCAAATTTACACAGATTACCAAAAACTGTGCGACGATACTGCAAATCTGTTTCATGAATCAATCCCCAAATATAGTCGCCCATCATGTTTATAGTTTTCATCTTTATGATTGCCTAGGAAGCTGTGAACCACTGTGACGAAACTGTTCCAAGCCGCTCTCTCCTTCCAATTTAGCTTCTTGGGAAATTCACTGCACTCTATGATCTTCTTGATTTGTGGTCCGACAAAGACACCAGCTTTGATCTTTGCTTCAGACAGCTTAGGGAAAAGATATTGGAGGTGACTGAAAGCTCTTGACTCCTTATCAAGAGCCCTGACAAATTGTTTTATGAGCCACAACTTGATGTGTAGTGGTGGCATGAGCACCTTGTATGGGTCCACCAGTGGCTTCCACTTTTCGTTGTTCTTCCCGACATAACGCTGTCCGCTGAGACCAGTCCTGCCTGTGGTAGTGCGCTTCAGTATCCCAGCTGTCCCAAAGGCAAATTACGCAAGGATACTTTGTAAAACCACCTTGGAGGCCCATCAGGAATGACACCATTTTGAAATCTCCCATAACTCCCCAGCCGTACTCATCATACTTCAGGGCACCTAGCAACATCTTGACACTGGTGTATTCCTCTTTCAGGTGCACCGAGTGAGCTGCAGGAAGAGACAGATACTTGTTCCCATCGTGAAGCAGCACGGCTTTGATGCTCTTGAATGAACTGTCTATGAAGAGGTAATACCTGTAGCCTCGAATAGACGGCCACATTGTTACAGAAGCACAGTCCATCTTGATGACTGAAGAAGCTGGAAAAAACTTAGTGACGCTTCCACTAACCTGTGACTTGGACGCTTTCATCTAATAAGTTCCATTGCTTGAGCCTTGATGTCAGAAGCTCAGCATTGGACTTGGTGAGACCAAGGTCTTTGATCATTTAGGTCTTTTTGGTTAGAGTAGTATGGCTTCCACTCCTCAGCTGCATATGAAGAGAAATCGTGATCTTTAACATTTTCCTCAGTGTCTGACCTGCTGCTTTCTCCTGAAGGTGGTTGAGCTTTGTCTTGAGGAGTTGGTACAGGAAGTTCAGGGCAGTGTGGTACTGGGGCGATAGATGAAGGAATGTCAGGATACGTTACAGGCGGTGCATTTTTGCCAGTACGACGTTTGGAAGGGTCCACCATGCAAAAGTAACAATTTGTTGAGTGATTAGTCGGTTCGCGCCAAATTCTTGGGATTAGCAAAATGCATGGCTCTCTTCTCTCCCCTGTACCAACCTATAAGCAAACAAAATAATATTTGGATTAAGAATTTTATTTAAACCTATTTCACATTAATGACTAGTGATATGTACGATATTAACACAGTTTGAAATCTGCATTATATATCAAACAATACAATATATTCGTATATATTGTATTGTTTGATATATTTACCTACAACATTGAATTTTGTGAAAAGGTGTTAATCAAAGCTCTTTTAAACTTTAACTGATTTCAAAATTTTGCTAAATTAAAATTAAAATCTGCTATTTAAGAGAGTAGCATTCATACACTTATCTTCAAGCTTTTTCTTGCAGTGTTCATATGCGAAATGAGGAGCCCAAGGTTTGTCTTGGTCACCAACAGGCATGCTGAAGTATGCTTTGTAGACTTCACACATCTTAGCAGATGCTTTCACAGAGTTTTTTTTTCGCCCTTGTCTTTATATATTGGCCACATACGTAGCAAAATGTGTCTGCTGTATGCAACCTCTGTGACGGCCGTTGCCCACTTACTATGCAATCCCATCAAGTAGATCCTGTCTCTTCGTTTCTCAGGAAGGGCTATAGTGGCCCTATATAACTGTATTTATACAGCTACAATTCTGTACAGTCCCAGAAAGTTCTACATAATTTTGGACAGTTCTAGTTCTCAAACTTCTTGATAGATCTCACAATTCCAGAAGCTTCTTGTAGTCTCTTGAAATATCGCGAATATGCTTAAAAATAGATACATTTCAAAATATCATTGTGCTGACCACAAATGTTTACAGGGAATAGTAACTTTTTTCTATTCATTTAAGGCACAAACAATTAGGAAAACACACTTAACAATTGGGAACATTTTTTTTTCAATTGTTGCATTGTTAAACATCCATTACACTAATAATTATTAGTTAAATGTTGTGGTCATTTTGTTGTGCCTCAAGTACCAGTGTTTGTGTGTAAACAATTGAGAAAAGCTGTAATGTTCCATACTTGTGATTTGATCAACGGCATCATAAAGTTTGGAGTTTTATCCCTCCTGAAGTGCCTTCTGCTTTAGTGAGACACCCTTGTCATATTTCTGTGCCTTGTCTTGGGCTTTGAGAAGTCTGTGAATATGTGGATTTAAACATATTGTGTTTATTTTTGGAAATTCATTGTTTGTAATAGTATAGGAGAGACACCTTCTCCCAGACCCACCAATGGATCATGGCAGCTCATCTTGTCGACTCATGAACAGAGGCAGTCAGTGCTCTATTTCAGGAGCGGATTGGAACGTGGCTGATTGCGGTTTCATTTCCTACTCTTCTTGTTGGTAAACCTGCTTTTTTGTGCCTGACTTTTTCAAGTCTGCTGAAGTGTCTTTTTGTGCACGCTTTTCCGGATTACTCCCTGTGCTCCTCATGCCAACTCTAATGGCCACAGTGTGCATAGCCCATACAAATTGGTTTGGGATTACCACACTGAAACAAAACTTACTGAACACATCACCAAACACACCAGAGCACCTACGCACTTTTTGTAAATAAACACACTGTTTTTGAACTTTATTCCCAGTCTTGGCCTCTTGTTTGTTACACTGCACATTGGTTCACAACCCCTGAGGCTCTGCCTCAGTGCGGCCTAACATCATTAAGGTTTTATAACATTTTGGAACCCTATAAATATTTTCACCTATTAGCAAACTCCCAGTAGGACACTACACTGCTGTTGGCTTTACATTACAGCACAATCATAACAGACTTTGAATGATTGATAATATGTAATTCATAGAATATTTCCCACATTTACTGTTAAACAGCAATAGTCTCTCACACACAGACAAACACACAAACTGTTCTAAGTGAATACTGGTGAGGGGACATGCATGCTTTTATAATGCACATAAGGCTATTGATCTCGATATTGCGTTACTCGCAAACCAAAGCAAAGTCCTGGTTATTCCATACCTACTCCATCTAAGACTGTGGACGGCACTATTCTCTTGGGAACTTTTCAGTGAGACAGATTTTTTGTAACCTTTTCTAGATCTGCGCCTCCGCACAATCCTGACTCTGAGATCTACAGTCAGTTCTGTCTTCCTCATGGCTTGTTTTTTTTTCTTAAATACACATTGTTAGCTGTAAAACCTTATATAGACATTTTTGTCCCTACAGTGAAGCATGGTGGTGGCAGCATCATGCTGTGAGGAGGTTTTTCAGTGACTGGGACAAGAGAACTGGTCAGGGTTAAGAAAAAAAAACTGAATGGACTAAAGTACATATATATTCTTATTGGAAATAAGACAAACCTAAGCCACTTCTGTTTTGTCCTAGCCATGTGCTGAGAATCTGGTTGGAAGATGTGACCTAGCCCGAACCCCGACTTGAACCCAATCTAACAACTCTGCAGAGACCTGAAAATGGCTGTCCACCAATGTTCCCATCCAACATCATGAGAGGATCTACAGAGAACAATGACAGGAAATCCTTAAATCCAGGTTTGCAAACCTTGTAGCATCATACCCCAGCATACTAGAGTCTGTATTCACTGACAAAGGATTTTCAAGCATATACTGCTTAAAGGGTCCGAATACGTACTGTATGTTAGTGCTATATTTAGTTTTTCCCTTTCAGTACATTTCTAAAATTCTGTTTTCACTTTACTATTATGGTGTATTACGTGTAGAATGATGGGGGAAACCTTTTTTCATTTTAGCACACATAAAAAATGTGACTGAATGCATTGTGATGTATATTTTATGACTGTGTGAGTTAAGTTATTGTACACACAGCACTTAATTCCAGGAATGTCTCTGGCTTATTTAAGGGTAATTGAATTGCATAATCCAATTGAAATATTGCATAATGTAAATGTTGACTCTTTTGATTAATGTTGCATAAAGATAATGTTTTGCAAGAAACATCGCACAGTGGACTAGTGCAATATTATTAAACAAGAAAAACTTGCAGGTAAATAGGAGTGATGTGCATTTCTTAATTGTAGTGATTTTTTTGTCTTCCAGTCTTATTTGTCTTGGCTGGAACAGTGGCTCTCTCCCACAGTGACAACAGACATATATATGATAGATATATGTGGGAGTCTGTTTATTTCTAGATTATTTACCCACTGCTTAAAGGAGCAGTGAGTGTAAGTTCCTTATTTTTTTCCTATTGATTTGATTTCAAATGTCTCAAACATTATTTTGGTCTAAAATGATCAATACAATTCTGATATCTTACAAAAACAATTTCCCAATATCTTGAATTCAGAAAATAACCCATAATGATGCTCCTTCTCGAGCTGCCAAGTCTCAGACCCTGGACCTCTGATCCAAGACTTCTGAAGGTGAAAATGAAAGCATCAGTTTGTGAGGTGGGGTCTCCTTTGCTCAAACTGTTTTGTTCAGTACATCCTACAGATGCTTGGTAGGACTGAAGAGGCCAAGTCATGGACACTTTGTCATGCTCCTCCAACCCATCATGAACAAATTTTACTGTGTGGCAGGATTCAATATTTTAGTTAGGCAGTGCATGTCATAGTAACATCCACATGACTGCACTTTCATTTACGCTGCTCACAACAATTAGATGATATTTCATTATGGGATATTTAATTTTGAAATATCATCTATTGTTTGTGAGAAGTATGTATAAAATCAACAAAACGTTAGCTTACATTCGGAGAAAACCCACGCAAGCACGGGGAGGACATGCGGACCCCACACAGACGGCTCACAGGCTTGGGATCTCAAAGCCGTGGCAGTGTTAACCACTGCTCACCACCATGCTGCCTGGAATTTCACCAGAGTTGGCCAAACATTTGCAGATAAATGTTTAAAGCTTCAGACTTGTTGTTTAACAGTGTATAGGTGTATTTTGTTGGAAAACTGCAAGATCAATTATGGATAGATACCAAAACATCCTAGGCTTTGGTCAGGAAATGTGGCAAATCAAAAGTTTCTCATTTCATATAGCACCAACACTGTGAAGTACAGGTAAAGGATACTGTGTGATTTGAAAGAACCATCTTTATTAAGGAAATGACGGAGAAGCTTAGAATGTCAAACTAAAATTCACTAAAATAAAGTCAACCTGTCATTCAGACCTTTCTCTATAGAGGATGGTCTGCCAACAGCCTGTCATTTGATATCTGTTCAAATGCCTGCTTATTTAAGGGGGAGAATAAGACTTCACTGAGTAACAATAGATAGTGGATTTCTTGCTTGGTTTCTTAAGTAAAAGGGCTAATGTTAAGGACTGAAACGTAGTAAATGTTGGCAGACAGCCTCAGGCTTTGGATTGTTCTGGGTAGTACTATATGGCCAATCGTGTGAGCACCTGTTCCTCAAATTCAAATGTGTTTGCTTGCTCATCACATTTTTGCTTTTTCAACTGTGTCCGCTCTGATTTCCATTCAGTTTTCGAGGTTGTCTGTTAAGATTGCTACCATTCAAGATCATTACTAAAGTAGATAATTTCTCATGATAAAGCCTTAAGGTATCAGTTTGGATCATTTGCATTTACTGTACAATGTGTAATGTGTACTTGTGTGCTGTTTGTGCAATTGTTATTTAACTTACAAACATTTAAACAATTGTATAAAACACATCCACCATCTGGAACCACCTGTGTTAGGAAACTTACCTCGCGCTCCCGTGTGAGTCGTTGTCCTCATCGAGTGCAGTTACAGAGCAATATATATATATAATATATATTTATATCCGGTGTTTAATTGGCGATGTGATGACGAACACCGGGAGCTCCCGTTACATAAGTGCAGGACCAAGCGTTGTTCGTGGCCACGTCGTCATACGCAATACGTTTGGACTCTCGCTCGTGCCGCGGTATGTGTATGTCAGCGATCGCATTTTTATGCGTCCATTTTCACACTTAGTCGCTGACATCCCGGGGCTTTTATTGCTGACGGATGAGTAACGTAGCCGGTGAGGAAATTAAAAGGGTTTCCCGAGGCTTGCCTCACTCCGTACCACCGCTTAGCGTCACTCCGCTCAGTTGGCTGCTCCGTTTGGGATGTGCCCCCAAAAGGCTTCTTTCAGCACTCTAAGCACACTCATGCCTTGGCTCGCATCCAGGCTTTCCGGAGCTCCTCCGCGCAACTCGATTTGGGAAGCGTCCCAAATCGACGCTTTATCGTGCTCACCATAGGTCTGCCCTCTGGTGCTTTGGCATGTATCACCGCCAACTCGTGTACACGTCAGCTGTAGGTGCCATTCCCACTTGGGACACACTACAGCTGCTTTTTCTCCTTTTGTGTTTTGTATTTTGGAGAGCCTTTTGCTCTGCCTTTTTTGTTATGTCCCCTTTCATATTATACGTTGTGAGGTTCCTTCATCCCCTTCATTCCATTCCTTGGGTCCTAACACGTATCATAACAACCTGTTAATGATTTAGTTTATTTCAGGGCTTTTTGTTCAAATGTGTCTTTTCATATGGGCCTATTTCAGTCTTGGGAGACTTCGATAATTCGTACACTCCAATAAAAAAGATGGAAAGAGACAGTTTCTATTTGCAATCCTGTAAAATGCTGGGTATTATTACCCACTAAGTAATAATGCATCTGCATTTCAGCAGACATGTTATACACAAGATATAATTTTTTACTGCTGAACATGTTAGAAAATACAATGAAGTAAATTAACTTTGCTGGCCATATTTCCATGATCATTATATGTAACTGCTCAATTTATGTAAAAGCCTCACTTGCCTCCTATTAAGTGGCACTCAGGCGTTGTTGAGAAATCATTTCATTCTCACTTTGCATCTTCTTCAGATTTTAATGTTCAGTGTTGAATGTTGTTAAATTATTTATAAGCATGCAAGACAGTCTGTATACATTTTTCAAAAGCATTTTTCATTTTTTTATTCCTTAGTTCAGTGTAACCCATTACAAATTTCACAAAACCACAGGAATAACATCAGTATTACAATTAATTTGGAAATCTGCTCACCATGCAAATTGACTTAGATCTAGAGAATCGGCAGAGAGTAAGAAATATGAAAAAGTGAAGTTAAGACAAACTGAAAACCACTGTTATGTTTTAGAGTTTTCGAGCAACACTGGCACAGTATAGGTGGCACCTTGTCAGAGAGCAAAGAAAAATAGGTTTTCTGCACTCATCATTTCTCCATGCTTTTTTCAAACCCTTGCAAATGTTCTTTGACTGACAAAACTGTAGTACAGACTAAATAAATCATTTGCATGCCATGGTTCACTCAGTGCATTGCTTTATACAACAAAAACAGTTAAATACAAATCAGAAGCTACAGAATATAAGATCTGGCAGCCCACTAAATCAAATATTAATACATAGTAAATGTGTCCAAAAAGATGTGTGTGTAAATGTGTCAAACACAGAACATGGAAATTAATAACAATCGTTGCAGCAAAAGACAAAATATGCACAAAAACAATAATTGGCACATTTCCATGTAATGTTTTGCGTAATCAGACTTCCATATTATTACCATTTCAATAGGAATGCAACCATGACATTACTGAGTCGACACCTATAATGTTTGAAGAGGGTGAGGAAGCAAATAATTTAATGTCAAATGATTTAAATATTTTTGGGTAAGGGAACTGAAACAGACATGCCAAAACTTTGATTAAATCGTCTGTTTTCTGCTTTTGTGCGTGACATGTATTGACAGCCACAACAATGTAGTAGCCTTCAGAATAAGACAGTCAGATTTTTTAAATCTTGGTATGTTTATGGAGTACTATGAATCACAAGTTTCCCTACACAAGCCTGATGAAATAATTTACACAACATTACAGATATATCATGCTTAATAGTAGAGATTAGGTTATTTTCTGTATTGCCTTTCTTATTTTTACCAAATCATTCAAATCAGTGTTTGTTGCCAAGAAGTTTGAGATTTATCTTTTTTTTTGAGTATCCAGTTTTAGTCAACATTTCAATAGTGTCTGATAAATAGTTATTTATGTCATATAGCCATATAGTCAAGTTGTAATGAGAACTTACCTATTGAACATACAGTAAGTTGCTTAATCTGTCGTTGTTTTATATAAAAGAGTTTCTTCTAGTAGTTTATTGGCTTGGATGTTGTCTCTGAAGATGTAGGAATTTTGTGTTACCGCTGTATATCCTATTGAAAGAGAACGGCATACAGGGTGCTTTAATGTTTCTTCAGAATGTTCAGCATTTATGCATGAATGATTTCCACACAAGCGGATAAAGAGAAGCCAGTTAATCACATGAGAAAAATAGTATGCAAAGTCATTTATTTATTGAGATAAATGATCTACGGTTGATCAGACCTACGCATGAGCATGAGGTATTTTAGTGCATAAGTCCGTACAGATTTAAGCCTGAGAAGTTGGTAGTAGAAAAATTTGCGTGCTTAGTCTTTGTCCTGCTGCATAACCTAAAATCCATTGAGATTCAGTTTGTGGTTCAATGTCCTCATATTACTTTAAAATTTTCTGGTATAATTTAGAATGAATTGTTACATCAATGATGGCAGGCTTTCATGAGCCAGAACCATGATACAACTACTACTCATGTTCCACAGATGGGACAAGGTTCTTGTGCTGTTGTTCCAGCAAAAAGCTTTATTTTTTGTTATAACCATCCATAAAACTATTTGATTGGCACAGTTATTTTTGGAGAGCAGTGGCTTTCTCCTTACACCATTGTTGTTCCGTGCTCTCCTCCTGGTTAGATGAGAGAGGCCCGTAGTTAAACGAGAGGAAGGAATATAACCTTCATAACCTCATTAACTATTACACACCTTGCTTCTGTTAACCAAGTAACAACGGCCTTGAATTGAATCTATTTGTATACCAAATGAAAAAATTTGCGGGACATTCTAAAGGTTTCACAAGCTTGCAAGTGGCACTGTACATGACCAGTTAACATTAAATGTTGCAGTGAACTCATATAAGTGAAATATCATTTAGAACATGTTCAGGTTATATTATGTTTGTTTTTCTGAATTTTATTGGGTGACATCTGGGTTACACTGTTATCATTTTCTGAAATGTTTTACTTTCAATAAAGTTTAAATGTATATAATATTTCCCGTATAAGATCTAGCACCTAATTGATTAGATCAAAATGTTAATATTAAGCAGACTAACCTAACTTTTTGTTGTTTGACAGTATGAAAATGATGTAGATGTCTATTTAATATTTTTGTGGCTAGAATCCTGTATATGCTCATTGTGACTGAATAGTTACTCAATCTTTAATATGGATTGTGTAAAATCCTCCATGTAATGTAGAGTAAATCTTTATGTAACATGCTCATCTTTATTAAACATTGAAACACCATCAGCTATTCCAACACAGTTTTAACAGAAACTATTCATTATAGCATTTGGTAATTCAAGTTAATTGGTGAATTAGTGAAGCTATCAATATTGGAGGAAGTGTAAGTAATAACCACATTGTGTCAAATGCAGAGACCAGATATAGACCTTGGATCTAATTGACTAATTGAAATCCCTGAAATTGGTCATACTAAACTATACAAAGGCATGAACAATTGCAATACAACAATACAATTACTTACACCAATTTATGTTTCTTAATAATTCTATTGACTTTTGCTTTTCAAGATTTGTTGTAGTGTTGCCCTGTGGTTTTGCCAAATAAATGCTATTTTTAGTCATAATAATCGCCACATAATATTTGTGGATTAATCATTTTAATTAATATCAAAGACTGCATTCAAATTCATCACGTAAACACAGTGCATACAAAATAAAGGGCATATCACAACATTATTAGACATGCATGTTGGAATATGAAAACAAATGCAGATCTGCCCTGCAGGTTGTGCTGATAAGCACTGGAAGTCTCACAGTAAGCACCCAATTTACGTCAGCACTCACATACATTGATCTGTCACAAACTATGATTAAATTATGAAGTTCCGTCAGAATAGTCTACATTTCAGCATACTCGCTTCCTTATGTGCATCCACAAGAGTTCCACTTTACATTTATCAGCAAAAAAGCATGACATGGTTAAAAGTATGGAGACACCCCATCAAATTAGCATATGTCTAGTTGAGGCACATTCTCTCTCTTTCTGTGTGTGTGTGTGTGTGTGTGTGTGTGTGTGTGTGTGTGTGTGTGTGTGTGTGTGTGTGTGTGT
>JAUZST010005164.1:0-15782 GCA_034779995.1 Parotocinclus haroldoi
AGAGAGAGAGAGAGACAGAGAGAGAGAGAGAGACAGAGAGAGAGACAGAGAGAGAGAGAGAGAGAGAGAGAGAGAGATTCATTTTAAGACTGGAAACTGACCAAATAGCATGATTCTGATAATGGCATCATCTGGATGCAGTTTTGCGAAAATCATGCACGAGGGGCATTTTATCCACGAGCCATCCAGGGCTACTCCAAGATGATCTGTTATTAGGATAAAATACATCATGGTAATATTACTAATACAAAAAGTGCTTAATAGATACAGGTATTCTTCTGTTAATGCAGGTATTAATGCCTTCCTTGCTTTTACTCAATGTAAGTGCATGTAAAAGCTTACCCACACCCTCTATCATCACAGGATCTAAATCTGGATCAAGTTTATAAGTCCAGGCAGTGTTGATACACTTATCTTTCCTGAAATGACAAGGTATAGTCTTTTTCAGTTAGTAAAATTACACGCACACAAACACACACGCCAGCCACTTCAGTAGGTAGCCAAAGATAGTATCCAAATGAGGAAAAAAGTGACTTTGAATGTGGCTTGGTTGTTGGTGCTAGACACTTGGGAAAATGCTGATTTGCTGGGATTTTCACACACAGCAATGTCTAGAGTTTTTCTAGAATAAGCCCCCCCCTTGTTGCTATTAATAAGAATTCCTTACTGATAGAAGATATAAAGGCATCAGTAACTTAAGTTACAACCAGGATATGCAGAAGTGAAATATCAAACCCTGAAAAAGATGGTGTGCACACAAGTGTCACTCATGTCAGCTAAGAACAGTTGTAGTAGCTACTATTTGCATGAATATATATATATATATATATATATATATATATAAATAAATATATAAATAAACGCACACATATACATACATACAATTGTGTCTCAGTCTCTATATTAGCATACAAGTATAAAATAATCAACAATGGTCTTTGATCAAGAATGTTAGAAACTGAGAAACTTGTTTCTCAGAAGGGTAACAGGGAGAAAAGGCATGTCAAAGATCACAAACAATGGAAAGAAGATCAGTGGAAATGAGTACTGAGAAGTGACAAATATGTCAAAACATATTTAGTCATTATATCACTATTAAAACAACAAATCTAATGGCGGCCTATGACTTTTGCAGAGTGTGTGTCTATATAGTTAGTCACTATCATGCAATTTGCCCTTATAACACTTAGGATTCATGCTTCGAGTTTTCAAAAAAACTCAGTGCTGAACATGCTAATTGCAACCCTATCCCACAAAGAACTCACTTACATTAAGGAAAAATATATATAGAGTATACATAGGATTACAAATATTAAGATATAGCAAACATACATCACAGGTATATAGCAACTGGAATTATACACTTTACAAAAATACATGTATCCATTTAGTCTCTAGCGCTGTGACATTCAAACTGGCAGAGCCCACCATGTAACTGAATGCATCTCAAAAACTTCCATAGGCCCACTCTAACACCTACTCCTCCAGATATTCCATACAAATTAGGCAAAATGCAAAAGCCTTCTACCCACAACAGCAGATCATTATGAAAATGAATGAATTAAATTCACTACTATACTAATTATTAATAGTGGTGTGCATTAACTAAACAGCTACCTTTTTGTATTTTGTAAGACTATACCGAAATCGCTTGCAGATGCCTCAGAGTTGACCTCAAATCTATCGCACCACCAGTGACGTTTCCATTACTTAGCAACCATGCTTACCTCTGACTGCAAAAGGCAGTGTGGACACCTGAAAGCCCACCCCTGTGATAACAATCAACCATATGGGGTATGTGCGCAGTGGAAAGTCCCGCAACCTGCGGTAATAATCAGATATGATTGGTTGCATCCAAGCACAAATCTTTTCCACTCTCACATGAGACCAACTGGCATTCATTTTCTGTTACATGTGTAGGTAATCCCAAAATCTATTGATGTTTTTTTAAATTTGGTGTCTGTGTTGATCCGTCCAGTCCCCTTTGTCTTTGGCTTCCTTTTGAACTTTTGAGCTTTTAATAGTTTAACGGGTTTTTTTTCTGTCGATTTGAACATTTGAAGGGTCTTGATTGCATACAGCTAAGAAAGCGTTAATAAAGCATAATTCCCAGTATTGGGGGATTTTTAAATGAGATTCTACTTGCACCTGCTACCAGAAATGCAATCTCTCACATACATATATATATATCTTCTGCCTGTTGATTTCCACTTTTCTAGCTGTACTCCTTGATTATTCTGTCACTGATCATTGCTAAAATCACTTTATAGTTTGATACTTACTCTCGTAAGGCTCCAGCCATTACCAGTGTGTTGTTTTCTGCTCTCAGTTCAACAACTGTGCTGTCAATTTCCTGAAAAGTTGCAATGTCTTTGAGATGCCATGAAGCCACTCCAACAAAATACCATTTTCCTAAGTACTGCAATAGAAAGAATGCAGAATTAATATCTTGTAAAACCACAGTGGGTATTACTATAACTGTAGCTCATCTTCTGTTGTTTCTTACTTCATGAAGAATACCCTTTCATGATAACAGAATCAAACATTTTAGAATGCCACAAGTGCCTCATCTACTGTTCCTAGTAACCTCACAAGTGTTTAATAAAGTTCATTTTACTTCTCAGTTAAACTCCAAATTATATCTCAGATACCTCATGCCATGCTAACTGTAATAACACCCTCTTGGCACTCTATTACTTCGTTCTTTTGAAACATTTTACACAAGTCAGTATTGCTATTTGTATTTCTGTACACACTTCAAGAGCTTGGCCCACACCCTTCCATCTGGTTTTACATAGCATTGGTCCAGATGATTCAGCCTATTGCCAGTGAAGGTACTGTTGTACCGTAGAACGCAACCAACATAATTATTATTATTTTTCTACTCTTCATATGCATTTTCGAAAAAAAATTGCAAAAAGGAAATGATTGTTAAATCAGACCTCAATCTTGTCTTACCTGCTCAGTAGTAAGGACTCTGTGGGACAGGGGAACTTGAGGAAGACATGGCAGTAGAGTCTGTAACACTGCATAAATTAAAACCAGCAGTGATCCAAACATACCTGCAGCTCAGAAAAATAAAACTAATAAAACTTTTAACAGAAAGAGAGTTGTCCCTTGTCCCACACTGATAGCGTATCTGAGATCAGCATGACTTAAATATTCCTGAGGGTTCATTCACCTTGATGGAAGCCTGTCAATAATTATTGATATGCTTTTTGTCGTGTGGCGCAACTTGAAGCTTTTTGCTGTAGTATATGCAATAAATGTTCTAGACTTTTAACATTTATATGTAGGTATTCTTGTTATATAGTATAAAGAGTTTTGTTTGGTATGGAAGTAGTGACTTACAGGTCACATGCTTCGTATGATATCCAATCTGGCAACATCTAACTTACAGTACATACACAACCTATGATAGATCTCTAATAATGTCATGAGAATGCCAAACAAGGCCCATTGTTACTCGTTCATGCGATGTCCTATTTGCAAAACATGCAATTTCACAGAGTGAATCATGGACAAATCAGTAATCCTCACCTGTATTAAGCAAAGCCTGTGTCAACACTCAGTCTGGGAAATTCAGAGAATAAATTCTGACGACAAGCTCTCAAACAAAGAATAATCTGTTTGATATTTTGGAATTAGATATCAAATATAAATAATACAGTTGCTTCACTTACCACCGGTATTCACACTGTTGCATTGAAATGAACTAATACATTTTCTACATATTTTTTTTTACATACCTACATATTTTGAATTATATTTCAAATAATTATAACAAGTAATATGACAGTTGTGCCATCTATAGGACACAGCACAGCTGTGTGAATTGACTCCTTACACAAATGATCCGTTTTTTGGATCATGTTTTTCACCTTAAGCACTGGAGGTACAAAGACATTGTAAATGAATCTGCTGGAATCTTCCCTTAGGATCACATTCTTTTCTAAATCGGCCTTTGAAAATGAATCCTCACGCTTTCCTTTTTTTTTGTGCATGCTAGTGAGGAGTATTACACTCCATTTTAACCACCACCATGTAAATGATGTCTATTATTACAAGCTGGAATCAACAACTCTGTGCTGTAAGACAAAATATCTTCTCCTACAAGACAAAATATCAGACTTCTGTATCACCCATTTTAGCGGTTAAGGACCCGAAGGTCCGGGGTTCAAATCCCACCTCTGCCATGCCACCACTGTTGGGTCTGCTAAATGACCTAAATTCCAATGCAGTCATTAACAGTGTTTCGCCCATACGTGCATTCTACAGAGGTGTGTGTATATGTGTGTTTATCACTGTTGACCAAAAACTTTCATCCCATTTAATAACTGGAAACGTAACAACATGTTTATCGGCAGTAAGACTTTCGTTAGAGCATCAGTGTATAAAATTGAAACTGTGCTGTAGTTGTCGTAATGCAGATAGAGTGTTTAGCTAGTGTTAAATGCTGAACGTCAGAAGGTCACTATGGCCTTTTCTATTATTTGGTTTTAAGCCATGTTATAAATCAATAGACATTACAGTGTCCAGTCAGACATGAATGACCTGCACATGCAAAACATATCACCATAGTCATAAGTATAGTGTATAGTGAGAAACATTTAGCTTCATTATCAAGCATATATTGGCAATAAGATCCTGTCAGTACAATGATAGATGTGTATGAAATATTGTAAAACTATTTGTATAGCTTTCCACATTATTGTAAACAAACCAGTGATATTACGTAAGAAATCAAGAAGGAAAACTTTGTACTGTTTAGTTTTAACCAGGTGTTAGCAAACAGAAAGCTGAAATGGTCAGGAGTTGGAATCTGATTTGGAAAAAAAACATGTAGTTACTATTTTTCAGCTCGGGCATGGAATCATGTAACACTATTTAACAGCAGCACTGACAGCAGAATGCATTTGATACCTCTTTACCTTAATACTACATTTCTATGAGTAACTATGAGTAACTATCATAAATTATAAGAAACGTGATAAAGCAGAATCCATTCTAGTTTTGATATGTAACTGAATTCTAATCTTGATTTTCAGTCTATGTTACAAAACGCTCTAAGCTGAAAGAAAGTAAACAGGTAATCATTTACTAGAGTCATACTGACCCTTTATATTTACCAATACTTAGCTTGCTGTTTAGTTGTAGTGACCCAGGTAGCAGAGTCCATACTAACAGTGGGTTTTAACATCCAGAGAGCTTTTCTAAATAGGTAGCCAATTATATACAAGGTGGCAATTATACAAATGTTCCAAATAATGATTAGTGAAGCTAATTAATGCAACACTTACACATAACCATAATCTCAGTAATTAAAAGCAATTCTGGTTCTGTTGGCTTTTTTTGAGTTACAGTTTCTGTAAATAAGCATGCCAAAAATGTTAGATCTTTCCATCCTTAAGGGGAAATTTGGTCCCCACAACCAGAAATTATTTTTGTGAGCACTGTATAACACGCGTGTACAATCGTCATCTCGCATTTGTACAAAATACATACATACATGCATACACACATACGTGTTTATCCACAGACATACCAACAAATGCATCACCTTCTGACGTTTATGTTTTTATTGTATACTGTATTTACGTTTTATAGTGAATGAAATGATCAGTGCTTAACAGGATCTCCAGAATGGTTAACCACATGATGTCTCTGTAGTCAGGTCTGGATGTAAAGCATCCATGAAAGACAAATTCCAGGACCCATACTACCAGGTGGACATTGCACCAGTGAGACACAAACCCAGCAGAACCGATTGCTTGAACTAGTTCTCATAGATTTAAAGCCCTGCCTCAAGTCATGTGTCTTACAGTGAATCTTTGCAATGCTGAATAATAAGTGTTTGATCAAATAGTGTACTTAATGAATAGTTTCTTTGTTTTTTCAAAATGTTCTGTACGTGTATCCCCTTCTTTTTACAAGCAATGACTGCAACCTAACATCTTACCTTTCGATAGTAAGCATTTAATCTGTGTTATCAGCAGATGGCAGCAGAGAGCTTTTTAAGAAAAGTACTTCAAAACACGACACCATAGTGTCATAGTGCTCATAGTTTTCTGTACATTTTACACAGGAACAAAGCAGGTAATATGCAAGTCTGAGTGGTAGTTTTTTAGTTGAAATGTATTTGCTTAATTCATTTATTATTATATATATATTTTTATTAATTCATTATTTATTTATTTATTTGCTCGCATGAGAAGTAAAATATACAGACAGTCAACACTGTGCCAGAAAGAGAAGATTGTGAACTAAAGGAAACTAGAGAGTGGAAAATGAGCACTGTTAGCAGTAAACATGATACAGATACACCATTACAAAGGATAATAACCTCAGTCTAACAATGAGGAGAAGCCCAGGGAGGAGTGAAGGAATGACATTGTCTATTACGTTTTTTAAACTAAACGTATTTATCTTGATATGGAATTTTGTGACTTTGGTAATGAATTTAACTCTTGTAGGAGATTAAATGTTTGGCTGTGTGAAATATGTAAAATTAAGAGACATAATAAGAAATCTCAACTAAATCAGGTGCTTGGGGTGCAGCCCCCAAATACTGTATATGAATCCACTGCTGTGGAGACCTGTGTGCTGTCTCCTGGGCAAACAATACACAGACACAATTGGCATTATCTGAAGGAGGAAAGATCCAACATGAAATCCTGCCGCTGCAATAAATGCCAACTGCTTGCCAGTGCAAAGAAGTGAAACGGCATAGACTCCCAACTTTGCCGAGGCATTTGCTGGCCTGTGGCTCTCTTCCTTCACCAGGGGATCATTCACAGGACATGGGAATAGGACATGCCTACTTGTGAAGGGGGAAAGATGGGTAATTAACAAGTCTGTGTTTAGGACATTTTATGTGATGCATTTTGCAGTGCAGTTCTGGTACAGTCAGTGTACAGAAGTATTGTTGGAAGGAGATTGGTATTGCCATGTAATAAAAAACAACAACAATCAAATGAGCAATAAAGGAAAACGTTAGTGCTCACATGTACAATATCATGAACTCAATACATTTAAATCTACACAAGAAATAATAATGGATACTTTCCTGAAGATCTCATTGACACAACACTACACTACACTTTTGCATAAGGCAAAAAAGAAAAAGAAGAGGGTTTGAAGGTATACCTGGTGTTAAGATGAGTAAAGTTTAAAAACCACTGACAGGGGTGCCAGTAATTATAGTGCTTGTCAATTATTGCAATCATTCTTATTTCAAGAGGGTTTCATTCTATGGTTGGAATGTGATTTCTTATAACTCTTGACTCATTTTTAACAGGGTTGCCAATAACTGTTGGTGGGTCTGCCATTAAAATAGTTAATTGTAAATGAACCGCCTACAGAAGTGGAGTTCATCAAAGGAAAAAGTGAATTGCTTTCGAGACTGCGGCTGCCTCCTTCGCTCCACCTCGTCTTATTTACTGCTCGAGAGCCTGTTCTTGTTCAGTGGATACAGTGAGATTAAAATATTCTAACAATGTGGTCGGAAAAATGCATTTCTTCACAGTACTTTGATAACGAGCGGTTTAAATGCATGCCTTGTGAACACAAATTCGATATTCGAGCGGGTATGTATGCTTTTACTTCCTAGCTAATAACAGAGAAAAACAGCGTTGTAAGAGAGCAAATGCTGGGATGTAAATGTTTAAAATAACTCAAACAAAGGAATTGCGATGTTTACTTCGAACGTATCATTTCGAATCAGTAATATTTTTCAGTGCTTCGAGTATCTTTTGGATTTTGTAACCTGAAATGTACCGTTTTTTCTAACTACACTATATCCTGTATACGCAAACGACAGTAATTGAGCATGCTTGCAGATTTGAGTTAATACGAGGACCTCGGCAAACAAACAACCTTTAATGACTATTTAAATTTAAACACAGGCTTGTCTTCATCACTGAAGGGTCTTTCCATTGAAACGATGCTGCTGTAATTATTACAAGCAAGCTACACCTCCATTGGTGTTTGAACGAAAAAATAAAACACCTGAGATCTGAAAGATCTCATTGCGAGTAGATCATGGAAAATTTATTCATAAAGCTTCGTAAACCCTAAAAAAGAGATGGTGTAGGGATGAGGAGTCTTAGGAGGCTTGGGAATTCTCCTAAGCAGAGGAGAAAACTGAGAAAAGACGACGAGGCAGAAGAAACATGTTCTGAACGCGGAATAGCGGAAGAGCTAACCAAAGACGATAAGATCATGCAACAATGATGGTTGATATTAATATTGCATTTGCTTTATGTGAGATTTGCTCACATCATCTTCTCAACCGAGCTGAAAGCTAGATATGAAGCAACCCCACCAGTTAAAAAAAGACTAGATTAGGCATCATATCTGAAAAGAGCAAAGCTGCATCTTCTCAACTTCTTAGACTATGCAATATATTAAGGAGGCTACTTAAATGATAAGCATGGAAAATGCACTGTTAATAGCAACAATAAACGCTTGTATGTGATTAGTGTCAAATAAGCAGAGGTATAGAAGCAGGGACTGTGGTAGCCTAGTGTTTAAAGTACTGGGCTATGGACCAGACGGTCCAGGGTTCAAATCCCACCCTGAGCAAGGCAATTGCTTGGATTGTAAAACTGTATGAATTGTAAGTCGCTCTGGATAAGGGCGTCTGCTAAATGCTGTAAATGTAAGTCATTTATGCCTGTCACTAATAATGCAATATTTCCATTATGTAAAACAAGTTCCATAACCTTTAAACTGCTGTAAATAATGAAACTTCCCTCTTTTCCTGTCAAGCTTATAAATATACTGCTCAAAGAAATTCTTCTTTCAAAATAAAACATAACGTCGTTTTTTTGCCACATGGTTTTAGAATCTAAGCCATGAAGACTTGTAAGCAGTTTGCAGTTCAATTCAATTCAATTCAATTTTATTTATATAGCGCTTTTTACAATGTAGCATTGTCTCAAAGCAGCTTTACAGTAATATAATTCAAAAAGAAGCATACAGGTAGACCAAGGAAAACATCAAGGCATTAAAAAACTTAAAACTTAAAACTGTGTTGAAATCAGAAAATGCACAACAACACAAATGAGAAACAAGTGGGCGGAAATGGAAGTGATATGGGGCTGCATGTCAGGTAAAGGCACAGGGGACATGACAGTCATTACATAAATAAATGCCAATGTAAAAGTCTACATTGAAATTTTGGACTCTTTTTCTTATTCCAACAGCAGAAAGGATGTTTGGTGATAATGAATTACCTTTTCAAGCTGTTTTGCCATAGGTCAAAGGACATAAAAACTTATCTTCAAAAAAGACATATAATGTCAATGGCCTGGCCTGCAAATACTCCAGATCTCAATCCAGTTGAAAATCTCTGGAGGAAATTGAAGAAAATGGTCGATGACAAGGCTCCAACCTGCATTAGTTTAGTTCATGCCTCCAAAAATTAAAACTATAACATAAGCCAAAGGTGGTGCAACAAACTACTAATAGTGTTTGTTTTCGTGATTCCATAATATTTTTGTAATGCCTGGTGATTGAAATTTTTAATAAAAAAAAGGTTTGTGGCATGCCTTTATGATTATTTTTTTTCCACAAATGTAAACAACTGAAAGATTTTCCTCCATATATATATATATATATATATATATATGTGTGTGTGTGTGTGTGTGTGTGTGTGTGTGTGTGTGTGTGTGGAACTCATGACTCTTGGAGGTATAGTTTAATATTAGGGCAAAAATACTTTTTTAAACCTAAATACAAGCTGATAAATAGCGGAGATGAAAGGACGAGTCCTAGCTTACCCTGAACAAGGATAGCCGCTGCTTTGGGGTGAAAGGTGGTAACAATTCAATGCCCCTAAGCTGGAGGGGGCCCATAAAAATTAATTGGCATCCAAGAGCATATTTAATGTAGGCTTATCTTATTTTGAAGCTCAAATAGCGAAGCCACACACTATGCAATATTCATGAAAATATTTTCAGTTTTGCAATCCATTACCAAAATGCAGATTCTTTGAGATGTCTGCTAACAGATAACAATGTCTGAATGGCTGAAAAAAAATTGGGCATAAACATTAAAAAAGAAATAAGTGACTCATCAGTTTAGAAGAACATAATTTTATTTTTTTATTTTTTATAATTTTATTTTTACAGAATATATATATATATATAATTTTGTTTTAGAAGTAAATATCTTTCGTATTTCTTCCACCTCTGGACATGCTGTATAAGCACTAGTTATTTGAAATGTTAATTTTACATAAATTATGGGCTAAAGATTTAACAAATTAGGGCTAGCAAACTTTTCAACAGCATTTGTAGTGAATTGTATCATAATGAATTATGTTGTCTTAACACTGGGTAGAGTGTGCCTGGCTAGCTTTACCATGGGGTCAAATTATATAAAATTCAGAAATGTGTCCCCCTAGAGTTAGAGGGTGGTTTATTTTTAATCCATGTCATGGTGTCATCAACTAATCAACATTCATACTGTAGTGTGTCAAATAGCATTTGAGACTCAGGTGTTGAAATAATAGCTGCTAAATCTAGCCACTGAAGAAAATCTGAGGTTGCGATTGAGGTATCTGAGGTTGAACTTTAATTTCTCAATTTCCTGTTAAATGTGTTATGTGGGTTGATATAGGCTTCTAAATGAAAAAAAAATGTTGGTTCTACATCCTCCTCTAAGGATGACTTTTGGCAAGATGATCTACTGGCTGTATTAAATATGTATTCATTACCAGCTAGCCGTCAGACTCCTTGTCTCTGTGTTAGTCTATGCATCCATTGCTTATTAACAAATAGAGTCTCACACATACACACACACACACACACACACACACACACACACACACACACACACACACACACACACACTTTTTCACCTATAGGAAAAAGAGTCAAAAAATATAATTTCCTCTTGGGAATACATCTGACCAAAATAGTTATCATAGTTATCATCATAACCAAGCAATCAGCAGCTACTACCAAATTATCTGGAATGATCTACACATATGTTAAGTGCTATTCGACACTTTGAAATGTCATACAAGGATAGATCCCAGCAAGTCTAAGCTTTCAGAGCAGGGGTCACTCAACAAAACAGCTCAGGACTTACAGCCTTATATTGGAAATGTCCATGACAGCGGGTTTGATGTTGATTTTGCCCTCCTCAGACAGAAATAAATATGTTACGTGGAGCATGAAAACCAAAGAAGAAGGGAAAAAATTTAAAATGAGCATATGGACCAACATGTTTTTTACCAATGTTTAATTCTAAATCAGAGGTTCCATACCGATTTCTATTGAGTCAGATGAAAAACCTCCAGGTTTTTATTTCATTCCAGGATATTACATTCTTAGTGATACTTCCTGTAAAGGGCAACATTACATGCCTACACTTGCAGTGTAGCTGAGAGGATAACACAAGCATGTTTAGATGTGTCTGTAGGAAATGAAACACTAGCTATTGAGCCATGGCACAGGAGATGTTCCCGGGTCCTCCATGCTCTCTGAAAACAGGAGTGTGTCTCTGTGAATATCAAGTTACCCAGTGTGTTTAGCTTGTTCTGTTCTCCTTGGGAAGGGCAACAGGCTCTAGGTGTTTACCTAAAGCAGTGTGTGTTTGCATTGGACTGATCCCTGATCTTCTTCTACTACAAGACAGCTGGAGATCTCACTTGCCTGTTTCTCTTACTTTACCAGTAGATATTTCCCTGGTTTCTACTTGATGTGCTGCTATTTTATTTATTATATGTTATCTTGATGACATTCATTTTGGTTATTTGAGCTAGATCAGTTCAGACAGCATTACCACTTCTAACCATCAATGCAATGGAGAATGTAATAAACTGTGCTTGAAATTACATTAGCAATAATGTAGCCTTAAACAGTGAATCATCAGTTTTACTTGGTGGATATGGCAGTAAATTACATTGGTAAGATATCTACTTCAAATAATATATTAAATAAATTCAAGCCTTTCAACTAATTCCTTATTAAAAGTATTTATTGGAAATATTCTTAATTATTTGTCTTTCTCTGAAAATTAGAAAATCCCTAATGACGGCCTTTCCACTATGTGTGCTCACATAAAAGGCTATAACATTACAATCTTATTTCAGCATATTTATTTAAGTTTTTTATTTAATTAAGTGAACCTAGGTTTCCAATTTCGTTGAGGTATAACTATGAAGCCAAATTTCCTTCATGGCTGGAATCTAACAAACATTTTTTTAAAAAAGATCAGTCAATACATAATCACCAGATTCATTAATCAACATGACACAAATGTTAAAAAGTAAAATGATAATGTCAAGTGATATTGGATAAACCTCTTGCCCATGGTCCAGTTTGCGCCTGAGTGTGATATTAGTTGTGTAGCATTACAGTGGAGCCCACTGTCCGTGTGGTCTGTAAGACTATATCCAACTTGTGCAGCTGTACGTGCCTTTCTCACTTTCACACCACTCTAGATTAAACTCCAGTCAGCCTGACTCTAAGACAGACATACTCAGGTTTTATCTTTTAAATGGTGTGCATGTGTTGGAGTGACTGCAAGTTAGCATTTTGTCATATCTACGCTCTTGTCTGTTGTCACATCTCAATTAAGCTTTATTCTAATGGCTAACACTTCAGATATACTTAGTATTTCTGCTATTGAAATATACAAATATAATGGTGTCAGCATTGTTGACTCATATCTTCAGAAGCCCACTGTTCGATTCCATGTTCTCATGTTGTTATCACTTGTTTTTGCTTGTTTATTTTAACACTCAGTGTACTGTATGTAGCTATCTTGTCCAGGAGCAATAGAAGCTGGGGACTGAAGCCAGCTGAACAGGGAAACTTGCTGTTAAAAATGAAAGGGATTCACATTACTGTGGCAATTTAGTATATGACTTGGATGTGCACTAGTCAGAATTATCACTTTATTTATTGTCTGTAAGTATGTTTTACATCAATATTAAAGATTACATTACTAGGTTACACAAAGTGTTAACTGTTCAAATCTACCCCTGTAAAAATTCCAGCGTTACCACTCACAGACTATTGGTAACTACATCAACTGCTGGTAGTTCTATGTCTCAATTTTAACAGACATTCAGGAAGGATGTCAGAATATTTATGAGACAACACTTATTTTTAGTGTAAGTAAACACAGACTGGACTGAGGTATCGACAGGCTAATTAGTCAAGGTCACAACCTTTTAGTGATATTCCACAGCTGAAAGCTATACCACAGAGTGTTAAACAGAAGCAGCTCAAAATCAATTATAAATTGACTTGACAATATACTGTATAATCTAGCTAGGTTCAGAAATGAGAAATATGTGTCCATTCAGTGTGTGATTGACAGAATTTGAAATGTTGCACTGGGTTACTATGGCAAACCACAAGCTGTTGCTCAGTTCTGTTTATGCCCTGGAGTTGATGATAATGTGGGAAATATGCCAGAAAAGCTTTCAGGTTGGCCCTTATGCAATTATATCTTCAACAGGTGTGAAAGAGAATTACAGCTGTGAAATAGTAGCATGGTTTGTGTCATGGAGGTGAGCTGTGAACCTCTTAAATTCTCTAAACTGAGCAACATTTAAAAAATGTCTTTCATTTATGATGTATTAAATAAGCTCCACCTATAGCTGCCATTTATTATTTATTGTTCAGATCACCAGCATCCTTAGTATTAAGGAAAACCCAAACATGTCATACGATTTATGTTAACACTCTTGCCAGTATTAGTTTTAATTTACCAAGAAACAAATGTTTACACAATATTATACACAATATTTACACAAAGTACTTATTATTTAAGTTACCCTGTTACATTTTTATCCATTTGTGCAAATGGTGAGTTATTATGCACAAGCATATATATTGAGTCACTAAATGTAAATGTAAAAGGATAAATGTAAGTGTTACAACATCAAAAGAATTCAAAATAGGTGCTTATCCAGTCTGTTGTTGTATTAAAACTAGACTATTGCAATGCTCTTCTGGCTGATCTTCCCATGCGTACAGTCAAAGCAGTCAAAGCAACTGGTTTAAAATACTTAAAAGCTAAAAATCTATCAGCACCGTCTTACCTAAAGGTGATGCACACTGGTGAAATAAACTTTCACTATTTTGGATGTTTGAGTCTCTTGCTGTCTTCAAATGGTGACTAAAGATGCATTACACACCAAGTTGAGGCTAAAAATTGCACGTACACAGTTATTAAAAAACAGAATTTTAGTGTACTTAGGTATGTCCGTATTGCTCTTCGTATGATCGTTTGTGCCTACCTACATTAACTCCTAGCAGGTTTTTGTTTGGATGGTGTAACTAAGCTGTTGCCTATTTGCTCTAGCATGTGATAATGTCTACTAAGTAGGAAGTGGAAGTTGGGTGGCAGCAATCTAAGCATAGATCTTGCGAACTTTGAGGTGACAGTGCTAACCACTGCACCACCGTGCTGAAGCTATTATTTTTAAATCAAAGGCATTTAAATTGTCTTCCATCCAATGATATTTATGACATCTCACTAATAATCAAAATTAAAGTGTTTGTTGACATCTGCTAATTAGTAATATATGTTAATTCAGCCAACCCACTGCTAATAGGTTCCACAAGAATGGCTTGTCAGCTTTAATGAGAAACTTGACTGGCTTACACTTTATAACAGCCATAATTTTAACTCCATCTGAGATTAGTTGGGAAGCCAAATGTGAGCCAGGAATGAAATCTGTGCCCAATCTCACTGTCATGTTCCTTAATCTAGTGGAAGGCCTTCTCAGAAGCATGAAAGGTTTTGTATAGGCAAGGGCAGTCAAACTCCATAATAATACCACCCATGTGTTTGGACATAATTTTGAGACTATAATGTCCAGAAACCGCTAGCTATATAGTGTATATAAGTAGTTTGATTATTTTATTTTAAAACACTATGCAAAATATTCTGTAGTCAAACAAAATCAGATTACAGATTCTTTATTTATACAACCAGAGAAAAGCTACCACCTGTGTAAACTCTTTCTGATTTGTTCTAAAACAGCAGGTGTAAGAAACCATTTATATTCCTGCTAGCTGTCAACATTAATAGAGCTATGGGAGACTTGGCTTGAAGTGATTGAACCAGTCCAGAGAATGTTGGATGCTCTAACTCTTCCCTGCTTATTTTCCTCTTTGTATTCCCTTGTTAACAATCAAGAACAAGTAACACTCGCTAAGCATGTCCCTGAGAACAAATGAAACTGACATTACTCATAAATTACATCTTTTGGTCAGCTTATTCAATGAAATCTGAAATCAGGTTCAATTTCCACAAACACTGACCAGGGCGGGGATGTATGAACAGCAATTATTATATCCACTGATAGCATATACATTCAACACTGATCTACTAATGTTTATGAGATCATAATCCCATAGGTATTTTAGATGGTTATTTAGGTTATTTAGTGGAAAACACATTGCCTTTCAACAGCTGTATCCTTCATGCTCTCTGGAGTATGAAATGACTTGTCATATAGCTGTTGGATCCACAAAGTGAAAAACAAAGGCAGATGACAACGCCTGCAGACATTACCAGCCAGAGGATCAATGCCAATTTTTTTGGCTGTAGTTAAAGGATGGGGAGGCTGGGTGCTGCCTGGTGAAGGATAATGTCTTTATTCTTCATTACCTAACATCTGCTGCATCAGTGGGATCCAAATCTCCTCTGTATCCTCTGCCTTCTGCTTTAACAGCCCACAGCTGTCTACATTGCTAGTAATGGATAAATGACTCAGTTTAATCTATGTAGAAGACTGTTATATATATATA
>JAUZST010005165.1:0-15781 GCA_034779995.1 Parotocinclus haroldoi
CACACACACACACACACACACACACACACACACACACACACACACACACACACACACACACACACACACACAACCCTAAGTTACCAATGATGTTGCCCAGTGCCCAAACGGCCTGCTCACAGACGTTCTGGTGAGGGGAGTGAAGCAGCCGTAAAAACAAGGGAACAGCATCTGAACAGGAGAGATAGAGACAGAGAGAGACAGGAAGAGACGAGGAGAGCAAAAAAAAGATCAGCTGAATCTGAAATGTACATGTCTAACAAACAGTCTTGGTCTGAATCCTCTGGAATTCTTGCTTTTAAATATAGTGGGACTTACTGGATTTGACCACAGCCTGTGTCTGTGCCGAGGTCCCCGATGCAATGTTAGTCAAAGCCCAGGCAGCCTCAAACTGTAACGAGGGGCTGTGGGGTGGGAGACATGACAGAAAGAGAAATGACGAATCCAAAAAAAACAAAAGTTTAGTACAAGTCCGAATTCCTAGCGAGCAAAAAAAAAAGTATAAGAACGTACTGGCTGCGTGTGCAACCTAATACGAGTGGGCAATATGATCTTAACATACTCTTCTAAGAATACTGACCACATGCTCTTCTGAGAATGCTATTTTGTTCATCACGTTAGATAATTAGAGGTTAAAAACTTGACATTTATGCCATTCTTCACCACTCAAATCAAATCCAACATGAATTCAAGTTACAAGGTACAAGTAGCAAATAAAACGCATTTAAATGCATTGATCCCAGATACAACCGTGGCCCATTACATACACGTTTGACAATCAATAACTTAATAGTTCGAGTTTTGTATTTTTCATTTCTTTGTGCAACTTTTCTAGACGTGGCTCCTTGCCACGTTTACACCTCCCACTTATCCTGGTCAGGATGGGTGCATGGGGCCTACTCTGGAATTCCCAGGAGATCCCAGTGCGAACATGGATCCAGTCCAGCCTCCCCTCCCTGTGTGACCCATCTGGAAAAACTCAATTATGAGCAGCCGTCAAAACGCAATCACTAAAAATTAAATTTGTGTTGCCTCAACACTGGGCAACTGAATTAATAACAAACATGTATCAGATCTAAGAAGGGTTTAAAAAAAATATGTACATTTTAAACTCTAAAATATTATCAATATCCTTCCTTTGTTTGAAGTTTACATTCAGCAGACACATTTATCCAGAGTGACTTAAGCCTTTAAGCTTTTATTATGAAAGAAAATACTGGCACTCAGCATCGAGTGTTTTATAGGAAAGCCTTGTGTGAGCGTTGTAGAAAAACTATTTTTGTCTCACCTGACCATAGAGAACTCAATTCTAATCAAATTCTTCCACATTCTAGGCACCAGAGTTTAGATTCTACAAGAGACTTGCCTCTGGTTCAAGTTTCAAATAGTTTAATCGGCACAGAGGTGCCTTCTGACCATAAATTGGACACTTTGTAAACCCAAAATTCTGGGGCATGGAAAATACAATTGCACCTTCTCATAGACAGCTTTATTACAGCATTAGTTCATTCATTCATTTTCTTATCTGCCTATCCTTGTCAGGGTCAAGAGCCTAGCCGGTGGCACAGGGAACCAGAAAGGAGCAACCCTAGACAGGGCGCCAAACTATCGTAGGGAACATACACTTTGGAAACACCAATTAACATGCACCAACAAAACAGGAAGACATTCCTAAACGCTGAGGTTTTCTTATGAAAGGAAAAATAAATGGAAACAAAGGCCTTTGGAAATTCACTAGCCCACCACTTGAGACCTGAATTTGAGTTCAGGTGGTGCAATTCATCTACATTACATTTCTACATGATGGAGGGGATAGGAAACGTCACCCTGTGCTACAATATCGACTTCTAAGACCCAAGTAATGGACTTGTGCATCGCTCCAGACATTAATTTGTACCCCCAGAAGCGATGTCAAGCAGGACAAAGCGAAAGCATACAAGAGAACAACAAAATGGTTGTAGTGTTACTTTATTGCCAGTTCAGCTCCTGTTTTTCCAGGGCAGCATGGTGCAACATACAACTCCAGAGGCCCAGGTTCAAAACCTGGACTTTCCGCTGGTTGTGTGACGTAGAAATATTTTCCCTGTGTCTCTGTGGGTTTCCTCCTCTGTGGGTACCTCTGGATTCTCCCACATTAAAAAGACACGTTAGGATAATTTGTGTTAATAATAGTTCCTTGTGAGTATGTTGCATGCATGTATAATAAGATTGAATGGTGTTCAGTACAGAATTGGGTTGTGCTTTGCTCCCTGTGCTGTCAGACAGGCCAAACCCTGAAGTCTTGAGTTGGATTATGTGGGTACATTGAGTTTCTTCCCTCAGTAACAAATGCATACAAATTACACATGTCGGTCTGAGGCTTAGCAGGGAGATTTTTCATAATCTTCTTTCAGCATTTTCCAAGAAGGGTCAATGGTTTCTACTTCTCTATACAGCGTCTTGATTGGCTGTTGTCTTGTTGCCAGGTCACAAAACTTCTCTCTGGATTTGGAATCACTAACGGGTCCACATATCAAACATGCAAGATATTTATTTGAGTTCTGCAAGCGATCGGCCAGCGTCTTGCTTTATGTCTCTAAAAACGTCACACCTAAGCACCGGGACACGATATTTAACCCCCCAGTGAACATCAACTCTGGCCTTTCCTTGATTTCCTAGCTGACCATTCGGTGAGCACAAAATCAGGGCTACAATCGTGTAGTGTGAACTTGGCCTCAGGAGCACCAGTACTCAATGATGGACCCAACCTCCTTGGCTGTCCTTGTGTTAGGAGCTTGGGCTCAGGGCAGCACATATAGTTTGGTTGTCTACTTAATGTTGCAACAACATCAAATCTATTCATGACAGCAGCAAGGTTACATTGAGAATGTGTATGACTATTATCAATGTGCCAATTTACAGCTACCAATTTACCTAATAGGTCTTTGGAACTTGGGAAACGCAGGTAAACTCCACACAGGACTTGTAAACTCCACACAGTTGTCCTAATTTGGGACAGAACCAGGTATCTCTGGAACTGTAAGGTGACAGTACTAACTACTTGAGTCACTTTACTGCCCAGGCAACACATAAGTAGCACAAACGGCAACTTTAAGCCAGTAATTTCCTAGGTTAAAGCATAGGCTATTACACATCCAACGCGCACTCGTGATTTTGCTTCTCTGTTTTGCAAGGGTCTGCTGACCTACAATAAAACAAACACTGCGCAAAGCCACTGCAGTGGTTTCAATAAGTGGAAAAACGCTTGAATCATCGCGTCTACCAGCTTTTTCGCATTAAAATACACAGATGATGTACTTTAACCGCTTTTAAAATATAAATATAGTAAGCAAATTGCGCAGAAAGTAGTCCTATAGACGTGCATTCATGTTATAGGGCAGCAGAAGCAGGGCTGCAGTGTTCACAGTAAATAAGCCATGCACAGACATGTGGGGGAGGGGATGCAAAGCCGGACATCACAGAATGAGCTAGCATGTCAGGATCTCCCCCATGCTCAGACTTCTCTCGCCATATACTTATTCATCCAGCACATTCTGGGTTATACTCGTCTAGCCCTCACAGTTATGTGTTCTCTGATGCTCAGGCATACCAAGCTTACTGAATTATTATTTTTTGATAATATCATCTCTTCATGCTACAATGCTGGTGTGGTGCAAACTGTATGCTCACTTGTCGTCCCTCTCGAGGCATTTGACAAGAATGGGAAGGATTCCCGATTTGATCAAGTCATCAATTGGAGGGTTTCGGTCACTGGAGAGAAGTTTTCTGTTGACAAAGCAAGCACAAATGACATTAACACAAAAATCCACAGTCACAAATAACTTGAATGCTTTCTGCACTAACCAGCAGAGGTTTTTCATAATCGACTCGCATTCGACTTCGACAACAATGGCAGCATAAAAAGCCAAGCACAGACGTACCAGAGACTAGGTTTTTAGTCTTGGAAAACTCTGTGTTTGTTGACTCTTTTTGTGTAATGAAACGAGACGCTTATTAAACTAAAATGAATGGAAAAGGATTAGGACAAATTAGGACGTAATGAACTGACAGTTCGATTGGCGAATAAAAACAACATGAAAACGTTCAGCCTGAGATGACATTCAGTCAGATCTGACTTCGGCATAGTGGGAATGCAGGACGAGTTGAGAAGCGATCCGATCAGTAAGAGACACGCACTTGATCTAACCTCAAGAAGATGGTTCAAATAGGCTCTGTACAGTTTCTCATTAAACTAACTAGGCAATGTTAACACCTGAGAGAAAAAGGAGATTCAGTATAGGGACATTACCCGACTGATATCCATAGCCAATTGAGTGCATGATATCTGATTAAGGCACGTAGGGAAATTACTTATTTATTGGGTTTGAATAGGCTGTTGATGTTCAATAATAATGAAAAAGCAGCATCAGACTCGGCTGTTCTTGACAATCATTTCCGAGTCCAAATGCAGCTGAGACTGAGTTGAGGGCATATTTTAAAGTCTCGAGACCAGTCTTGAGTACAACAATACTTTGAACTGACAGACATCATTGTTGTCCTGTAATGTTACTGAATAGAGAAATTACCCATTAAACTGAGATGCAAATAAGATATACCGTTATTAGTTCCACAGTGCCAAAATTCACAGTGCTTATAGCAACAAAATATATATACACACACACAAAACTAAATTACGTTTTAGTCAAAAGACTATGAATAAAACTTAATTTGGAACTAATCACAGAACTAAGGAATGAAAATGGACTTCTGGTATAAGGACAGAAATGCACAGAATTTGAAAAATCTAAAAACAAATCAAATAAACAAATAAAACCAGACCAAATTACTCTGCTTTTTGTGTGATCGACTAATTAGTGTCATATAACCAATTTTGTCCCAGTCAACTTGCACAGCTCAGCTACTTGTGGGTTTGTTTGAGGTGTTCACACCAGAACCCACAACCTATGTTTTTTTTAGCAATACAGAAGCTTCCTTTAAAAGAAATGTCGAACAGAAATGCTTCTGCATGCTGTCATTTACAACTGTTCGACAGAAAGAAAACAAAATTCATAGTGAACCCCTAAATGTTGTCTAAAGGCTTTGCAATTTCCTGTAGCTGAAGAGTTACTGCCAATGTCCTGTGCAGGTTTTGGATAAATGTTGATTTATTACAATTATCTATCACAATAATTATTTATCACAAAAGTTCCAGGGCATACAATGGAAATGAGAAAACGGGTCTAACCTTGCTGCTTGTACAGCACTGAGCTGTACCACGGCATTGTCACTGGTGGCATTCTGTGAGAGACAGGGGTAAAAGATAGATGGACTGTAATGCATAGACATACAGCTGAGTAGGATGAACATTTTCCACAGCTTTCACAAAGCCACTATTCATCAACGTTCAAATCCCTTGCACTAACCTCTACAATACCTGTACATTCTCTGACACACACACGCGCACACGCGCACACACACGCGCGCACACACGCGCGCACACACACACGCGCGCACACACACACGCGCGCACACACACACGCGCGCACACAAACAAACAAACAAACAATACTGCCAAAACTCAATCACCCATTCCAAATCATTTAATACCGGTTCCAATTGCTTCCATGTCCACAGGTGTATCAAATTAAGCATCTAGACATGCAGACTGTTTCTACAGTCCTCTTTATTTGTAAAAGAATGGGTAGCTTTCAGAAACTCGGTGAATTCCAGGATGGTATGGAATTTCACCTGTGCAGCAAGTACAGAAGTGAAATTCCCTCGCTACCAAATATTCAACTGTCAGGGGTATTATAAAGTGGAAGCGATTGGGAATGCCAGCCGAATAAAATAACAGAATAGGATCAGCAGGTGCTGAGGAACAGTGTGCAGAGGTCACCAACATTCTGCAGTGTCAGCTGCTATAGATCTTCAAATTTGATGTGGCCTACAGGTCACCGCCAAAAACTGTGTGTAGAAAGCATAATGGAATGGGCTTCCACTGTATTCAAGCCTTACATTAGCATGCGCAATGCAAAGTGACGGCGATGCAGCGGTGTAAAGCACACCACCACTGGACTCTAGAGAAGTGGAGACGTGTTCCCTGGAGTGACGAATTATGCTTCTCCATCAGCATGGCAGTCTGGGTTTGACAGCGGCCAGAAAAGCGATACTTTTCTGAGTGCATTGTGACAAGGGTGAAGCCTGGGGGGTATAACAGTGTGGGGTTGTTTTTCAGGATTTGGGCTCAGCCTCCAAGTTCCAGTGAAATGAGACAAGAGACTTTGTTGCCACAAAGTTGGGAGCTTGCAGTTGTCCAGTTAGTGGATGGCCCATTTCTTCTCTAACATGACTGCTCGTGAATGCGCGAGTTTGTGGAGGACTTGACTGGTCTGACCTCAACCTGATAGAACATGATTGGGAGGAATTAGAATGGAGGCCTACTCCTCCAAAATCAGTCTGACCTCACTAATGCGCTTCTGGAAGAATGGTCAAGAATTAAATTAAACAAAGCCCTTATAAAAGAGTTGCACATTTATAGTTGCAATGAGTGGGCCGACATCATATGGATTAACAATGGGATGTCACTCAAGTTCATATGCATGGCAGATGAGTGAATACTTTTGGCAATATAGTGTACACACATACACATGCTTGCTTGACTGCTCACCTGTAAGATGGCATCTAGTGTTACATTTTGCTGAAAAAAAGCAAATATATACAATTAGGTCATGTTAACAATATCAGGAGCACAGGCACATCAGCATTTACAGTGGTACCTCGGGTCTTGACCACCATCTGAACTTGTCGAATTTGTTTCTTTACGCATTATGACTGGTAAAAGGTGTCTCGGCTTTCATTGTTCTCATTCTCATTACTCGGTGCACTTGGTTGACCTAAAACAACTCAAGCCATGTGACCTATTTCAGCAGAAACTTAATTCATGATTCAGTACACAGTGATTCATATTCACAATAATCCTTGCTCAGTGAAGATCTCTGCTGTGTTTATCATGCTTTTCACACTGCAATTCTGCATTATTAGTCCCCCATGGGTCTTAAAATGGATAATTATAAAAGCCAACCCAAAGGAAAACAAAAACAGAATCCTGCAATACATGGGCTGCAGTTTGCATTAGCAGCTAAACACTTTCGTTTTAACTTTCAATGCAAAACTAACTAAAGAACAAGAGATTTTTCTAAACTTTATTATAAAAGAAGATTTGTTGTAATGATTTTGGCCACCTGAAGGTTAATGTAAATGTTAATGTGGAATAGGGTCTGCTATGAACATTTAGCTTATGATGGATTTGTCTGAACATAAAAAAAAAAAAATAAAAAAAAACAGGCATCACCTGCACAATACAATTCCATTATTGCACATAATGCCTTACACAGTGTGGATTTTCTCAGGATCTGGAACTGGTTAATTCCATTTAGGTTATTACTTATGGGGAAAATGTGATCAGTACTCGTTCTGGGTGCTTGGCACGCCTTCTGGAACAAATTAATGACAAGAACCGGGGTAACCACTGTAAGAAAATTTAAATAAGACAATTAATACAGTCACCGAAAAAAGTGGGAAACAAAAGTGTGTTTGTTCCACAAGCTAAAAGTATTCTAAGATCCGCCTAGGAGTTTTTCCTATAGTATATGGTAAATTATTATATTAAAGATTTCATATTTTGGATTTTCAAAATTTTCTGCATGTGTCAGACAGAAGTAGCAATCCAAAGTGTCATCTTTGAGTGACATTTCAAAAGACCATAAATGGCAAAAAGCATGCTGTGTTTTATTTAACATGGCTTTTAGCATCAACGGATATTATCAAACAAGGTTACATCAATACACAAGGCTACTTTGAAACTATTCATACATACTCAGAACGGGGCAATTTCACCTAATCAGTTAAATGGTGCATGTATTTAGACTACGAGAGGAAACTGGGGAACTGGAGTAAACCCAAATTGGACACCATTTGGACATGCAACCTGACATTGAACCACTGCATTTCACAGTTTGTAACTGTTTTACAAAAATGTTTATTTCAGTGACAATAAAGCCATTCTATTCAGAGACAGTGAAGCTGTGGAGCATTGGACAGGTGGAATGCTGTGCCACCATGCCATCCACGTCTTTACATAAAAAGTAATTCTATTTTAAATGAAGAGTGTAAAATAGTTTCTGGGTCTGAAATGTCATCTCACCACATATGTAGCTGAATGAATCTAGACTGTTTAAGCAGTTTCTTAAGGCATATGTGATATCAGTACAACACTTAAATAGACAAACAACTTTTCAACAGCGAATAGGTTTTTTTCCCCCCCCGAAAGCCATTACCACTCTAAACACACACATGCACTGATTTCATAGCCCACCCTCCCAACCCCCTGGACTTCTTATCCACCTAATGTGCAATATTTAATTTATTTAATACTGCTAATCCCCATTACCGTGCAATATCTGTATACTGTGAAGCATCACTGCTCCTCAAATATCTAGGGTAATATTGTGAAATGTGTACAAAATGTACAATTAACCATACATTTTTTTGTAATTGTATATAGGACAAATCTTTTGCCATATTTTGCACCTTTGGTATACATAGTTTTATATATAGTGTTATATTTCATGTATGTTTTTGCACTGCGAAGGAAGTGGTTTTAATCTCATTGTACATGTATATAGTGATATTAAAAGCTTTCTATTCTATTCTATTCTAAGTGGCACTGCACCCGAGATGCTTACACACCAAGCTCCAGTTTGCACTGGTGGGGAACTGTTACTCAAAAGTGGGTACAGTTTGCATGTCTCAACATGTCCAGTCATGTGACTGCAGGCCACTGGAGACATTTTTGTGCTTTGAAATGCCACTATAGTTTAAAAATTAATACAGGTTTGTTAAACTCCTTCTGATGATAATTATTTTGAAAACATTTGTATTCAGTGCTGTTTAATCAGTGTTAATTAATGACGCGCGACAAAGTTACGATTTGCGATCGTGAAGTAACAAAGTAGATGATTTGAATAATTGAATACAAATTCAATGCATTTCCTTCTGAAGTCACTTGATTTTCAAAATAAAAGATCACGGACTCCAACTTTAACAAAGTCGTAACTGGTAGACAAATGCAACAGACAGATAATGAAGCAACAAAGACAAAAGATAGTAAAGAGGAAAGTATTGTAGGGAAATATGGGAATAGATCCTCACCCCTTTGAAGTCAGCATCTACATCGGAGTCCTCAAGGCTTTCGTCTTGTGGAACATTGCGTTTCTTCAGTAGGTGCTCGTCTCTTTTGTTCTGGGGGAGGGGGCAAACACAGGAGAGGGGTCATTTTTATTTTCATCATAAGACTACAAATGCCCATAAGAAGGAGAACAGGCAAGCGTGATTTTATTGATGATCACTGCTTAACAAATATACTGCGGGAAAAAAACATTTCTTCAAGGACTGAAGAAGCCATTATGAAGAAAATCATAAGGAAAAGCAACTTAACCCTTTGGAGTCTTGGAGTTTACAGGCAGGATAAAACTCAAATTTTCACAAAAATACTTATTTTTGTCCTAGAAAAATTATAGGCACAACCCCAGAAACCTTGAACTGTCTATATTGGAAATATAAAACATAAACAACATGAAAAAGTTGTCCTAAGCTGGAGAATATAATTGAAAAAAAATGTATCACCAAACATATTTTTACATTGTTTTGAGAACAATATTATCAACAAGATGGTTCAGCCTGAGAGCAAATCCTAATGAAACACATTCACAACTTCACGTATTCAATACAAGAACAGCATAGTACTCATGCAGCCATTACTGGATGATCACGAGGTGCGAAAACTCAGACAAAAGCACATGGCTGAGTTGTTTTCACCAAGGCTTGAGGATGGAGGATGATTGTAAGGAATAACTCCTTTTGACTCATTTTAGTAATAAACAGCATGGATGGCACAGTTTAGACTTATATACTTAGTGGTTTATTTCAGCACTGCAAAAGTTGCCAGTTTCTTTATGCTCTCTAAAGCATTTCAATGGAGCAGCCGCACAACTGAGCAGGCGCAATTGTAAAGTTTGAATAGCAGCTACACACCAAACAGGGTGTCATTTCTTTTATAAATTAATTTAAGAGCACACAAAGTGATTTTTTGGGTTTCATAGTGTCCATGTAAGCAAGCAAAAAATGTGAATCATGCAATGAAATTTTTAAAGGAACAGCAAAAGCACAGGTCTTTCTTCACTGCATAAAACATTTGAACCAGGCAGTTAAATTACACACGCAAAATATCTGATTAATTCGCATCCACGGAATTCTAGTTTCTATAATTCTTTTCCCCAAACTACATTTTGGAGCCTGAAAACGCCATTTCCTCAAGACGCTGGAGCATTTAATACCAGCGTGAATACTCCCCTATTAAAGCTTGTTCCAGAAACAAATAATCTAACATCTGAAACAGCTGTTAAGACTGGAACTGGTCTCTGTACCACAGAAGCACTCACAGCAGGAGAGTTTACAGAAGTAGATGCCCTATGCTAATATATTCTATAATATATTATATGCCAAACACCCTGTCCCCTTATTAATAGAGGGAGAGAGGACCCTGTCCCCTTATTAATAAAGGGAGAGAGGAAAGCCTTCGCCACCCTGCTCTTCCGATCCTTTCTGGAGCGAATCCAAATCGGGTTTTCTGACCACATCAGGAGGGTGACCTAAATACTGTCAGGCAGACAAGAATACTAATAGCAATACCTACTGCTATAGAGGGGCCAACCTAGCAAGAGAACAAGACTAATGCTATATGAATCAAAGTAGACAATGCTGTGAGCTTTTAAAGAGAAAAATTACTTCATACAGCAGTCTAATATGGACAAAGTAGTACAACTACACTGCTCACAAAAATATTACGGGGTTTTTCAAAATGAATATGAAGCGATTACAAAAAAGAGGCACTTGTTTTTTTTTATTATTAAAGAAGACAATCAGAAAGGCGAATCAAAAATCAAAGAAAGTTATTCAATTGTGCAAATTCAATTACCATGATTGAGTAGCGAGTGATATAATTATGGGGTGAATAGAAGCATATTAAACTGGACGAGAAGGCCACACATTGACTGTTCAGTAGGGTGTATGGTCACCCAAGTCTGGGTGGTGGTGGAGGTGGCGGCAATATTTGGGAACCAACTTTGGCAGCCACTGATTAAACAAAAGACCTCTATTTAATGGAATTACACTTACTTAAGGTTTGGATTCCAGTATTTCATTCAAAATATAATCATAATTAATGAAAGAAAGAAAGAAAAGAGCCAATAAATTGAATTTATTCTCAGCAGCACAATTACAAGCTGATTCTGTGCAGACATTATTCTTAACATTTTTAACATCTCAGCTTTATTTCCTTCAGTAATTGTCAATTAAAGAAGAAATATAAATGCAATAAACACAAATATTAATTGAAATATTAAAAGGCATCATTAACTTTTTTGCATGCACTAATCCATTCGTTTGCATATCCATGTAATCCAATCCAGGGTCACAGGGAGCCAGGGCATAACTGGCAGCGAAAAAACAACCGCAGGGAATACACGCAAACGCACATTCTTCTTCCTCTCATTGTGAAGATTACACACTGGCATAGTTTAGACTAGTCTAAACCGAATTAACCACACACTTCTCTCAGAGGAAATATTCGCAACCACTGACATTTGTTAAATCCGTCGTATTTAACGTAATGTTATTTTCAGCTCTAGAAATTTCCAAGATCTGGAACCCAAAGCTGGCAACAGGCATCTCTCTGTGCAACAAAGAGCAGGTAAGTGACAGCTGTAGGTTATTTATTTTCTTGTTCTATTGATCGGCTATTTTAAGTTAGAGTATTGAAAATAATCACATTCCATTATAGACTTTTCTGTACTACTGAGCTATGGAGTCAGATTTTGGAAACAGCAGTTTTAGAGAGTGTGGGTTCAAGTGTCAAGCTTGCAACATGAAGACAATTTTATAGAAAAAAAAAAACAGGCACTGGGGTGCACTCCTAATACCAGTCCCAAGCCTGGATAAACGAGGATGGTTGCATTAGGAAGGGTTCCCAGCATAAAACCTATGCCAAATTTAATAAGAGGATCAAGGTGATTTACTGTGATAGTGAACCCTAACAGGAGCAGTCAAAATATGAGCAAAAACTATACCATACAGGACTAGTGCATCTCTGGCATACCAACTTTACAGTTTTTAAAATACTTTAGTCTTCGGACACCATTAGATCAGATGTACCACTATTGTAGCAACGGTATAATGATTACATATAATTATTTAATAGTCCCTTTACTAGAACTCAAACAGAAAACAGGACATTTCTATGTGGTATTAAATAAACTGAACAAAGAAACAAACAAAAATTTCGATAAATAGCTTTTACAGGCTACAGTGCCAAGTATTTAGTGTGACCTTCCCTTTCACATGAGCAATAGCAGGCACTTCATCAGGATGTCAGATCGACCCAGGTACATTCTGAAGGAGCATGCTCAGGATTGCTTTTTGTTGTCTTTTAACAGATGTAGCATGAAGGTAACTACATTTTCAGTGGGAGACAAGGTTAACAGGCTAAGACATGCTAAATCTTCATAATATATGCACTCCATATAAATTTAGAACTGCAGAAAAACACGGCCAACGAGAAAAACACGGCCACGAGCAGTGCAAAAATTAAGTCCATGTTAAGGAAGCACGTCTCTGCCAGGAGCAGTGTTTCATCTGATCACATACATTAACACACTGTTCATTGTATTAGCGGAAAGTCTGATCTCAAAAGTGCAGAGAGAATTTTCAGAGAAAATCTTATTCATTTAGAGTCGCTTATATGGTCCGATTGATAAACTGCTTTGGCTCTTTTAAATGTTTGTTATATCTTGCTATTTTAATGTGCTTGTTCTTGTAATTTGTACAATGTCATTGAGTGCTAGAAAAACACCATTAAATAAAATGTATTATTATTTATCCATCTATTTATCTATCTATCTATCCATCCATCCATCCATCCATCCATCCATCCATTCATGGGCGCAAGGGCAGTAACAACCCTAGACGGGGCACAAATCCAAAGTAGGGTGAGAACCCACACCGTAACGCACCAAGGGCCACTTTAGAGACACTAATTAACCCAAAAGCATGTCTTGGACTGTGAAAACCAGGAAACCAGAGTACTCAGAGTAAACTCATGCAGACATGGGGAGGACATGCAGACTGCAGACCGAAAGGACTCCCCTCTCTACCCTGGGATTGAACATTCTTACAGTGGTACTACCCAGCAGCTACCATGCTGCTCTATTACTATTTATTAAAATGCTAAATGTAGCATGTGTGGAAAGTATGTCTGTTATAAAGGACGTTTCAGATCTAAAATGGCAAGGCATCTGAAGCACCAGGATGAAATGCTGAAGGCATTGTACTGTGTTTAACTGACTGTGTTCTTCTAGCGCAAGTACTGAAGCTAAAACACTTCATGTAAATAAAGCTGTACGAAGTTTATTCTAAACAAACTTTTTCTTCCCATTTAAACATATTTTACTGATGTTCGTCATTTAAACAGCAGAGATTACTTAACATCAGTAGTTACTGCATTAGTACACTAAGCCACTTTAATATGTATTAATATAATATTTATTAATGGGAGAAAAAACTTCATGTAAAATGATTGCTTTTGAAGTTAACTCATTCACTCATTTTCACATGCATTTGATCCTGGACAGGGTACTTCTGAAGTTTAAATATTTTTTATACTGCAACATTGGGTTCTTTTTTTTCATCATTCTGGAATTAAAAAGTGTTGATTTTTTTAAAATGTTGCAATATGTAAATCACAGAGCCATAGGAATGGAAAAGCATTGTCTAACTTGCACACAGGCCTATAAGTCCAATTTAACACTATGTTTAACCAAAAACAAAGTTCAGAGGAAAGGCTCCTCTGCTGCTTTTCTTTTATTTCAACCACCCACCTACCCATATACCCGCACCCTTCTCCACCCAACAGCAGCTTCACTGAATCACAAATCCTCTCATCAGCCTCAACAATTAACAATAAAACACAATCAACATGTACTGTGCTTTAGATGGGAGACCCTCAAATAAAGCAATTCAGTACGACTATCAAAAGCAGCTGGTCACAAACAGTATTCATGGTCTATGGCATAAGGTACCAAGTGAGGGAAAAAAATTAGTAATTGATTGCATTTGCACTATAAAGACAGTAAGTCACTGCTATTGTAAGATGATTGAGACTGCAGCCCTTTGATTAGGTATGTATTGATTTTATCACCTATGAAATAAGTTTGTTTAGAGGATGCAAACTGTATATTAGCGCTCTATATAATCGAATTTTATTCAGAAACAGCGAAAATAGATCACTTACCTTTCTCAGTTCGACGGTCACTTCATTACGATGTCTTCGCATTGTCTAAAGAAACAGATGAAAAGAAAATTGTTAACAATAGTCAACAGTGGTAAAAACTGAGATACACGCAGAAATCAACCAATCATTAAATACAGAGAAAGTGATAAATGTAAACAATTAATTTCATTTGCTGAAAAGCATCATAAGTGTAGAAGGCAATACTGATCCAGAGAGCTATGTATGGTACGAGAGGAATGGAACCAGATACCACACAGTTCCAAAATATTATTCAGTTTAATAAATGCTTACAAGTGTAATCGTTGTTTATTCTAAAACAAATAGCTCAACAGAATAGGAGGCCAGGCTGAACTAAGCCTAAACTAACAGTAATCGATTCCAAACAGAAGGTGAACCAGAAAACCGTACTGCTTGAGACAGTACAGTTATTCCCAGTTTTACAATGGTCCGACCAAAGATATGTGAATTATCAGATTCCAATTGAAAAATCTAGATAAGTACTGAATTCTACGCAGCAATATGCACCATCATTCTCACCTGCACTCTCTCTCAAGCTAAACGAGAAACTTGGCAGTGCATGTCATGTGACTGGAGTGACAAGTTCTGGGAATTGTAGTGAGGAAAGCCGCGGTTGTGTTTATTGCTTTCAACACATTCAACAAATTACGAGATATTCAATAGTTTAAATAAGAATGAATTTAAATAAAATGGTTTAATAAATTGGAGGTCAAAGTAAGAGTTTTAATCAGGTTTAAGGTAGATGGGTATTGTATATGATATATGCAATTTACATTAACTTTGTCAGTTTAAGATAAATTCAACTTATGATGTATTTGTTGAAACCTTTCCCCAACATACAGCGAGTACGGAAAGTATTCAGACCCCTTTCAACTTTTCACTCTGTTTCATTGCAGCCCTTTGCTAAAATAAAAACAAAAATCATTTTATTTCTCAATAAATGTACACTCGGCACCCCATCTTGACAGGAAAGAAAAACTGACGTAGAAGCTTTTGTAAATTTATTCAGAAAGAAAAACTGAAATATCACATAGTCATAAGTATTTAGACCCTTTGCTGTAACACTCATATTTAACTCACAAGCTGTCCATATCGTCTTATCCTTCATGAGATGGTTCTACTCCTTCATTTGAGCCCAGCTGTGTTTAACTGAACTGAATGGACTTGATTAGGAAAGATACACCTGTCTATAGAAGACCTCACAGCTCACAGTGCATGTTAATGCTAATGAGAATCATGAGGTCAAAAGGAACTGCCTAAGGAGCTCAGAGACAGAATTGTGGCAAGGCACAGATCTGGCCAAGGTTACAAAAAAAATCTGCAGCACTCAAGGTTCCTAAGAGCACAGTGGCCTCCATAATCCTTAAATGGAAGAAGTTT